>JAQZBX010087645.1:0-12852 GCA_029593785.1 Cabassous unicinctus | reverse complement strand
AAAAAAAAAAAAAAAAATGAACAGCAGTGAATTATATATGTGAATGTGGTTAAAAGGGGAAATTTTAGTCTATATATACATTATTAGAATAATTTTTTTTTAAATGGGACTGTATAACACAATGAACCCTATGGTAAATGATGGACTATAGTTAATAGTACAATTATAAAAATGTTCTTTCATGAATATGGGAAAAATACAATTGGTGTGGCCTATGGACTGTGGTTAACAGCAATACTGTAACATTCTTGCATCAATGCCAAAGATGTACTGTGTTGATAATGGGGGGTGTATTAGTCAGCCAAAGGGGTGCTGATGCAAAGTACCATAACTCTGTCGGCTTTTATAAAGGGTATTTGTTTGGGGTAGAAGCTTACAGTCACAAGGCCCTAAAGAGTCCAACCCAAGGTACCATAAGAGGTACTTTCTTACCCAAAGTCATTTGCCACATGTTGGAGCAAGATGGCAGGCAATGTCTGTGAGGGTTCAGCCTTCCTTCTTCCTCTTAAGGCTCCGTGGTCCCAGCTTCTTATGATCTCAGCTGTAGGCTGGCATAAGGTTTGTCTCTCTCCCCAGGGCTCATTTCTTTCTGGGCTCAGCTGTTCTGGTCTCTTCACAAGGTCAGCTGTAGACAATCAGGCTCATCTCTCTGCCTGGGGCCTCTCTCATGTCTAAAGAGCCATCTCTATTTCTTTGTGTTCTTCTCCTGTGTATCCACTTCCACGGAAGAGCCTGCCTCATCCCCAACAAGGGGGTAAGGATTCAATCCTGCACGCCCTAATGATGTGGTCGAATCAAAACCCTAATCCCAACACAATTTAATCAAAGACATCTCAGCTGAATCCAATATAGTCAAAGGGTATAACGCCCAGAGAAACAGACCAGTTTACAAACATAATCAATATCTCTTTTGGAATTCATAAATAATATCAAACTACCACAGAGGGGTACAGAAAAAGTGTGCCAAATGTATGCTATGGACCATTGTTGGTGGTGGTAGTCTGATGATATTATCATAATCTGTAACAAATGTTCCACCACAGTGTGGTGTGTTGGTGAACAGTGCTGTATGGGAATTCTACACATGTGCATGACTGTTTTGTAAGTTCACAACTTCTGTAATAAAAATATATTTTAAAAAATAATAGGGTGGGTTGGGGAAAAAATACACCAAATGTAAGATATGGACTATAGTTAGTAGTAATATTTTGATGATATTCTTTCATAATTTGTAACAAATGTTTCACAACAATGCAAAGTGTTGGTGGTGGGGTGATCTTTGGGTGTCCTGTATGATGTTATGCATGTTTGTTTTATAAGTTGACAACTTTTACTATACACTTATTGTTTATGTATGTTCATGTTTGAATGATATACTTCAATAAAAAATTTTTTAAATGTTCTTTCATGAATTGTAACAAATTTACTACAGTAATGCAAGGTGTTAATAATAGGGTGGTATATGGGAACTCTGTATTTTATGTATTTTATGCATGACTTTTCTGTAAACCTACAACTTCTCTAATTAAAAAAAGAAGAGTAAATAAACAGATGTGCACCCTGCATGGCTCTTATTTTATTGTTTTGTTATGCCATTGAGTTTTTGTTTGCTTCCATAATAAATCATAGCAATTTATAAAGTACTTTTCTGAAAATTATCTTCTTATTCTCAGGCTATTATGCTCAACTCAGTCTAAGAAGTCCAAGAAAGTACTTGACATATAATCTACCTTTCAGGCAATAAATGCCCAAGTTACAAACACTGGTACTATCAAGCTCTGAATGTCTCCCAACATCTATGGCCCCATAAGAGGTTACTCACAGGCTCAGCCATTTCCTACCTGAGGACCACACAAGCTCATTAGGCAAAAGTGTTTTCAGGAGTGTGAGTTCAACACAGAGATTCACATCAAAATCTTGTTTTGCCCTTGCCTCCCTTCTGCCCTGTGTCATAACTAAGGTGAGTTTGATGGGGGACATTTTGAGGCTTTTTGAAAATAGATTAAAAGCAATAGATAGATTAGGACTAAATACCAGAGGGAGAGGGAACTTGTAATCGATATCCAGGAAGAAATAATCTAGAAAGAAAGCCCAGCATCAGGACAATCCAGCCTCAAGGTTTCCCATAGTTTTATTAACCAACCACCTACCAGAGGATGCTGGCAGAAGGTTCCAGCAAAGGAGACTAAATTTAGATATAGTTCCAATCCCAATAGGACAAGTGGAGTGCTGCTCACAAAGGTAAGGTAAGCACAGCACACTGGAGACTGGATTTATGACAACCAACTAATTTTATACCCTATCTGCAAATGTACTTTTTTCAACTTTTTATTTCGATAGCTTTTCTAACTTACAGGATAGTTACAAATATGATAGAAACCCCTACAGAGAACACCTAAAAACCCCCATCACACCCAGATAGCCAGATCCACCAATTTTTATATTTTGCCAAATTAACCCTACCTTTCTATCTATCCACCTATCCAACTATCTATCTGTCTGTGTCTCAATTTATCAAAACATTTTCTTTCTCAACACTTGAGTATAGGTTGTATAGCTATGCTTCTTGTGTCTTTTTTTTTTCAATTTTTATTTTGAAATAATTTCAAACTTACAGGAGAGTTGAAAAAATAACACAAGCCCCATACAGAGAACTCCAATCTACCTCTATCCCACCCAGTACCCAGATCCACCAGTTTTTAAGTTTTGCCCCCTTTGTTGTATCATTCTATCAACTCTACTGCCTATCTATCTATCAATCTAATCTGTCTTCTGAAAATTTGAGAGCAGGTTGCACACAGCATTCTCCTTGAACACACAATACTACCATGTGTATTTCCTGAAAACAAGGATATTCTCTAATGTAACCACCTTAAGTGCAGTTATCAAGTTCAAGAAATTTAACATTGATATAAAACTTACAGTCTCTCTTCCAATTTTTTCGTGTGTCCCAATAATGTCTTTCTGAGCCTTTTCTTCACCCTTATTAGAATCCATCCAGGAACACAAATTGCATTTGCTATCATTATCACTTTAGGTACTCTTCCTTATTTCTTTTTAATTGTGGGAACATATAGACAACATAAACATTTTCAGCTCAACCACTCCCATGCATTCCATTCAGTGGGATTAATCACATTCACTATGCTGCAGTGCCTTCACCACCTCCCACTGCTAAAACTTCCCCATATCCCCAAACAGAAACCTTATACTACCTTTTTCCCCTAACACCCACTCCTTGCAACCTGTACTCTACTTCCTGTCTCTAATTATTTAACAACCTAAATCTATAAAAATCTCATTTGCTTTGTATATTAGTCAGGGTTCTCTCGGGAAACAGAATCAACAGGAGATATCTGTCAATAATATGAGATTTTAAAAGAGTCTCTCACACGACTGTGGGGATGCACAAGTCCAGGTTCTGCAGACAGGCTGTACACCAGGGGCTCCGATGAAAGTCCGATGAAAGGTCCTTGATGAGTTTCTGGGAGAAGTTGGCTGTCCAACGACGAGCTGGGAAATTCTTTCTGAATGTTGAAATACTTCCCCTTTTAAGGCATTCAACTGATTGGATAAAAGCGTCACCCATTGATGATGCAATCTCCCTGATTGATGCAGATGTAATCAGCCATCCACGCAGTAAACTCATTGGTGATCGAAGTCCATAAATGTTCTTGTATTACAATTAGCCCAGTGCTTGCTGGACCAAACACCTGGACACAATTACCTGGCCGAGTTGACACATTAGCCTAACCATCACACTTTGATACCAGCTTTAGTTCAATAGCATGCATAAACTATGTTCCTATATCCCTTCATCTCCCCACCTTTATGTAATTCTTGTTACATAGTATATATTTATACATTTTGAGTCTGTAAGCCACGGATTTATCATTATGTTTTATGCTTTGGCTTATAGATACTATCGGACCTAAAAAGTGGAGTTACAAATCAAAAATAAAATAGTACTGGCATTTACATTTACCCATGTCATTATCCTCACTGGAGATCTTTATTTCTTCATGCAGCTTCAATCTATTGTCTATTGTCCTTCCTTTCAACTTACAGCACTCTCTTTAACATCTCTTGCAGGTCCAGTCTAGTGGTGATAAACTCCCTCAGTTTTTGTTTGTATAAGATTCTCTTAATCTCTCCCTCATTTTTGAAAGACAGTTTAGCCAGACACAGAATTTTTGGCTAGCAAATTTTGTATTCAGCACTTTAAATTGGTCATCCCAGAGCCTTCTTGCCTCCATGGTTTCTGATGAGAAACCAGCACTTACTCTTATTATGGTTCTCTATGCAACATATTGCTTCTGTCTTGTGACTTTCAGAATTCTCTGTTTTTGGCATTTGAAAGTTTGATTCTACTCTGTTGTGGTGTGGGTCTATTTGGGTTTATCCTATTAGAAGCACATTGAATGGCTTGAATGTGTATGTTTGTGTCTTTCATTAAATTTGGAAAGTTTTCAGACATTATTTCTTCTAATATTCTTTCTTCCCCTGTCTCTCTTTATTTTCCTTCTGGGACTCCCACAATGCATATATTGGTATGCCTGATGGTATACCACAGTCTCCTCAGACTTGCTTCACTTTTCCACATTCTTTCCTCATTCTGCTCCGCAGACTGGATGATTTCAATTGTATTATCTTCAAATTCATTGATTCTTTCCTCCCTTCTAAGGTATTTTTAATTCTGTTACTGTGGCCTTCAGCTCTGTTGGTTCTTTCTCATAACTTTCATCTCTCTTTTGATATTCTCTTTGTGTTCATCTATCATTTTCTTGATTTCCTTTAGTTCTTTGTCCATGTTTTCCTTTAGCTCTTTAACATATTTAAGAACATTTTTAAAATTTTTTAATTGCCTCGTATGTCCCAGAATGATTCTTCTCATTGATGATTTCTAAAGCTCACACTTAGAGTTTGTGCATCAAAAGTCTAAATTGAAGCTTTTTATTAGTAAAGAGACTTCAAGATTTTTTCCCTTCTTCTTTTTTTTTTTTTTTTTTTTTGGTTTGTTGTTGTTGTTGTTGCTGTTGTTTTGCTACCTCCTGACATTCAAGGAAAGCTCTGACATTACATTAGCTGGATACAAACTTTAGGAACAGATGCCTGAGAGTCTAAATTCCAGTGGTAATTCATTAAAATATCAAAATCTCCCTGGTGCCACCTGCTCTATCTGAACTCAGTTGCTTTGTTGAATGAGTGATCCTACACCTGGATCATATTTTCTCCAAGAATCTGTAGTTGGATCTGTCCTATTTCCCACTCTCACCTGGATAGGCTTTCCAGAGTGTAGTATCTCCTAGTCCATCCTGTTTTACTGAAGTTAATGAAATTGACCTTTGCTAACTTCTAAGATGATATCTGTAATACTTTGTTGGCTTAATAATGTGAGCACCAGTATAAAAAGATGAGATTTTGAACGATCTAATTTACAAATATATTCTGTTATTGAGAAAATCTCCAAGAGATGAGAATCACAGCAGCTACTCTGCAAAGTAGCCAGGCAGCAGAAGTAAATGTGAAATATACAAAGCCTTTAACTTCTCAGTCCTTCCAGGATTCTGTAGAGACAAAAGCTATAGAGCTTAAGGGTACATATACAAGAATATTTTTATTGCACTAGGGAAATTGTCAAAATCTTACAAAATTATAATAGGGGAAGAGTTTAATAAATCATGGTAAATTCAAATTAAGAATACAACCTTTAAAAAATGCATTAGATCAAGAACTATAAAGCAGCAGAAGGTCTGGTCGCTTACACCAGCCTGATACTATAAATACACACCCAATGAGCCATGGACTATCCTGGTGTGTTCCTAATCTAATCTTGCCCTGACTTAGCTCTACTCAGCTCTAAATTCCTGGTTCTTTCCCTCAAATTGAACCTATCTTTGGCCCTTTGGTCTCTGGAACTTGATCACCATAACATATAACCCTCAATGATCCCTAATGTATTCTCAATGTAGCCCTTAAAACAGAATGAGTTAGATCTCAAAAGTCTAAAATGATGGAGAGAAATTATAGGATTTCATTTTTGTAAAAATAATGACCAAAGAAGATGTACATATAGATATATAGGTAGATATTCACATTTAGAGATTTGTATATGTTTGAAGAAAGTTGTGGAGTTTTTTGCAACAGGCTGTTTACATTGGCAATCTCAGACTGTGAGGAAGAGAATGGAGACATGGTGGGAGAATATTGCTACATTTTTTAAATTTAGAAACCTTTGTATTATTTCAATAGTAAAGTGATCACATATAATTAATAGGATAATTTGGGGAGACAGCTTTAATAATTTTTTAAGGAAAAAAGATCAATAAATTTATCTATGAGGGGAAGAGGCCATAATGAAAACATGATTTTGTACAACTTTAGGGACACCATACACCTAAGTGAATGGCACTTCCCTACCACCACCAAAAGGACTCAAGAGTATGATGTGAATGGTAGTCTCTGGAGATGTACAGTTCAGCAGCTCAGGATAAACCATTCCAAGCAAAAGGAATGGCAAGTGAAAAGCATGGAAATGTGAATCTGTAATTAGCGTGATGTGATTGGCATGCCTAAAGGAGCGAGAAAAATGAGGCTATAGAGGACAGCACAAATTACCAAGCTTGATTTTGCTTGTAATTCACACACATTTTTCTCCAAAAGACACATATAAAATAACATACTCATTCAAAACACACTCCTGTGCTCACATCAAGTTCTGATGAAGCCGAGCATTATAATAATTCATAATCACCTTTGGATAATAACTATCAGCACATTAGGAATAGTAATAACTCACAAAGGGTTTCAGCATACCTGAGACAGGCCTCAGGTTATATGCAATTCCCCAACACTGTAACTTTCATTTCCATTCAAGAAAACACCTCAAATGAGAGAGAGACTGACCAAATATGAGTTGGAAAATTAATCTGATCTAAATTATATTGAAATAAATGCTTCAAAAAATGCCAATAGTTTATTATGAGCTGCAAACTACATGCAATACACCTAAATGTGATTTTGCACACCTAGTTGATTGCAGCACACAAGGATTTTGTGGCGCTATGTCAGAAAGCATTATGGCAAATAGTGGGGTTCTATGCAGAATTCTAAGCATGTTTTTTAGAAAAGGAATAACGTGATATGATTTATGTTTTAGAAAGTCCACTCTAACCACAGTAAAGAGAACAATTTCCTCCCTGTTCCAGTCCCAGCCTAAAGCTCCAACCACCAGGCACACACCCACTGACCAATAAACATGAGCCATGGACCATCCTTGTATGTTGCTCACCTAATCTCTCCCTGACTTCTCTCTACCCAATTCCAGATTCTTGGTTCATCCCAATTTATCTTTGGGTCTCTCCTTTGGTATTGAAACCCTCCAACATTTCATGCTCAATGTTCTCTGAACTTTGATTTCAATGTGCCTCTTTATTTCTTCCACTTTGAGACCATCTTGGACAGGAGCATCTATACTAGCCTAGTCTTCTCATCAATTCCTTCCACTGGCCCCTTGACAGTAATCCCACCTAGACTAGTTCCAGACCCTCCCTAAGAAGTGATTGGAAATGATAGGTTGGGGAAAAACAGAAACTAGAGACAGGAAAAAAAAACAAACCTGATGAGACCAAAAATTAAAAGAATTAAGATTAGGGACAATGGAGAATGAACTAAACTTGGAAATTGTAACACTACAAAAAAAGTCCTGAGTTGACAATGACTAATTCAGTACTAAGAAAGGAATTGTGAGCAGTTCACTAAAGTGCTAACTTAAGCAAATATATACCACACACAAAGAATAAGTAACATAAAATGAACTTTTTGTATTAACTCCAATTCCTCCACACTTGTAAACTTATTGGAAAAAACCCTTAGCCATGTATGCTTTTAAAATATGGTTCTGAAATATTCCTTTTTTTTTATCTTGCCCCTCTCTATTAGAAATAATAATTTCCAGGTTTCAGGGATTTTATAGATATTATAGAAAATACTCTCACTCAATGCTATTGCTCAATGGTCGAACTTTACAATATCTTGTGGTAGGGGATTCACAAATCATCCTCAGGTGTATTCCATATGGTCATTTTTAAAGCCATAGTTGTATTTTTAAAGGCATCATAACTTGGTAGGTGTTGTGCTTGGTGGGAAGAAAGGCACTGATATCTTACTTGCAGTCTGCTTCATACTTTCATATGACCCTCCTGGTCCCTGTTTGCATTTATGTTACTTGCTTGGCTCCTGTATGCATTTTAGTTTATCACCCCTGAAATTATTTTCATAGTATTACATATATATCTTTCTATTTGCTGCTGCTCATAGCTAGGCAATATGGGTTTTAAAGTGGCTTCTTTCTCCTCCAATATTCATTCTCCAAAGTTGTCTGCTGCTGCTGCTGCCTGTTACCTAGGAATATTTTCTCTCTCTCTCTCTCTCTCTCTCTCTCTCTCTCTCTCTCTCTCTTTCTTCCCCCTTTCCTTCCCTTATTCTCTCCCCCACTCCCTCCCTCTCTCCATTTTTCTCTTCTTCCTTCCCTCCTACATGATATCCCAAAATTGTAAAGAATCCAGGTTGAATACTACCTGAAAAGTATCCCCACAGTACCAGAGTCATGATGCTACCTTACTTGCTGGGTTACACTATTAGGCACCAGCCTGAATCCTGTCCAGCCAAGTTCTGAAGAGCTACTATTTAGTAGTTTCATTGCCTCCCATTTACAAAGCCTGGATAAAACCATTTTAAAAGAGGCTAATTCACTATAGCATTTGAAAACTCTTTCACTCAGCTCAGTTTGAGTTTGTAAATCATGTGACTGAGCAAGATTAGACATGTTTCTAATCAAGCATCTAATCATATCATATACAAACTATCAGAATCACAAATTGTTTTTATTACTTATCTTCAGACAGAACTTATTTTTTAAAATTCCCAGTATTTTATGCCTCTCTACTTGGGGAAAAGAAAATGTAGCAGCACTAATAACACTTTTAGTTTGGGAGGGGATGGGATGGACTATTCACCATGGCAATTACCCTACTCCCTCAGTAACAAATGTAATAATCATAAAAAAATCAAAATTAATAAATTGAAGTTGCAAACCTAATGACTTAGTCATCAGGGCATTAATTTTCCTGTATGCAGAACTAGCTGTGTTGTTTATGTCTTGGTGACTCTGAATGAAATGGGCTACATTAAAGCAGCCATCTGTTCTGTTTGATTTGATAAGTGGAATTAGGACAAGAAACAAGTTAATAGTTTCTTGTACTACTCAAACTTATGTAACAGAAGGTAAATGATCTTTCATTTGGGGCAACTGAGAAGAATAATCTCCAAGGATGTAAATTAAATTAATGCTTGTTCTGTAATAATTCAGGTTGGATTTTTCATTTGGATAGTTTCATCTCCAGCAGACTTAATGAAAGTTGAATATTCACTCTTTTGTGGCTTGAACATTGAATTGTGTTTCATCACTCTTCCATGCTTCATCTGTGGTAAGAAGTAACAAAAGTCACATAAAGATTGCAAGGCCATTTAGATTATTCAATAATTATTTTACTTTCTGTTCTGTGTAGACAATTGATGGCATCTTGCTTATAGACCTTGCCCCTGATTAGGATAGTAGTGGATTCTTTCATGGCAGGAGTGTAAGCCCATCATCCTGTAAGTTCTTTAAAATAGATTGTCAGCAGTCATTCTAGCAGAAATAGAACTTAAAAGCATTAGGAGCTGTGGTGCTTTGAAGCTGTATGTACCTCAGGAAAGCATGTTCTTAAATCTAATCCATTCTTGAGGGTATAGACCCGTTGTAAATAGGATCTTTAATCTTCTTAATGGAATCCTTTAAAATAGAATAAAATTCAGCAAAGACAGAGAAAGCCACAGAGGCAGGACATTGAAAGAAATGAAACCCCAAAGAGAAAGGAGAGACCAGCAGATTCCACCATGTGCCTTGCCATGTGGCAAAGGCATCAATGATTGCCAGCTGCCAGTCTTGGGAAGAAAGCATTGCCTTGATGATGCATTGATTTGGACATTTTTCTTAGCCTCAAACCTATAAGCTAAGAAATTCCAATTGTTAAGCCAACCCATTTCATGGTATGCTTTCAGCAGCCTAGGAAACTAAAACAGATTTGGTACCAGAAGTGGGGTGCTGCTATTGCAAATACCAAAAATGTGGAAACAGGTTTGGAATTAAGTAATGGATAGAGGCTGGAAGAATTGTGAGGTGCTTGATAGAAAAGACCTCGATTGCTTTGAAGAGACTTTTGGTATTTATATATGGGTGCTAAAGGTACTTCTGATGAGGTCTTAGACAGAAATGATGAATTGCAAACTGGAAGAAAGAAGACCCTTGTTTTAAAGTGGCAGAGACCTTGGCAAAATTAAATTCTGATCTCAGATAGAAGGCAGAATTTGAAAATGACAAGGTTGGATATTTAGCTGAGGAGATTTCCAAGCTAAATGTTGAAGATACTGCCTGGTTTCTCCTTGGAGTTTATAGTAAAATGCAAGCCAAATGGAATAAGCTGAGAACTGAACTCCTGGGAACAAAGAAACTAGAAATTGATGGTTTAGAAAATCCTGAGCTTCCTGAAAGTGAGTCCCCAGAGAATAGTGTCCTATGTGAGGGTTTGACTGAACAAGGAACCAGCCAGCCATTTCAATGCAAGTCAGGATTGGAAATGCTGCTATCCAGAAAGGATTTGTGGAAAGTTCTTTTGTCTGATGGTTTGGCTACCTATGTACTACATGCAAAACCCTAAGTTTTTTGTGAGATTTGTATGAACAGAATCACTGTCAGCCTGGACTAAAAAGGACAGAAAAGGGACAAAATGAATAAAAATTACTTCAAAGGCAGAACTACAGAAGCTGAGGTCTGGACTAAATACATCTTCCTGGGCTGAGAGAGTGGACTCACCCATATGTGGAGAGGGTGAATATGCCCCACTATTTGGAGAGGGCAGGCCTTCTGCCCCATTATTCAGGAAGATTGTTACCACCTCAGTTTTCTTAGATGCCTGTGGGAATTTGGGAGAGTCTGGCTGCCACCCCAATGCTTGATGAGGGTGGAGACTAGAGCCTGGCCACTATCTCCATGCTTAAAGAGGTTGGAGCCTTCACCCCAGAGTTCAGGGAAAGCAGGGCCACTGTACAAGCACTTGTAAAGGGTGAGGCTGAAGCTCCACCAGTCCCAGAGGACAAAATATCATTCCATAGATGACTGTCAGACCTTGAAATCTAATGGAGAATGTCCTGCAGGGTTTCAGAATTGTTTGGGACCCACGGCCACTGATTTCCTTCTGATTTCTCCTTATGGGAATAGGAATATTTATCCTGGTCTTGTCCCTCCTTTGTATATTGGAAGCAGATAACTTGTTCTCTAGGTTTCACAAGCCCATAAACACCTAAAGGCAATTTTGATGAGACTTTGTACTTAGCATTGTTACTGAAATGACATAAGGCTTTTTAAATATTGTGATGAAATGAATGTATTTTGAATATAGAAAGAACATGTCTTTTTGGGGTCCAGAGGGCAGAGTGCATGTTCTTAAACCTAATCTATTCCTGTGTGTGTGGACCCATTGTTAAGTATAATCTTTTGATGAAGCTACTGCAGTTAAGGTGTGACTTGCCTCATTCAGGATGGGTCTTAATCTGCATACTAGATGTCTTTATAAGAAAATGAAATCCAGACAAAGAGAGAGAAAGCCATGAAAGCAAGAAGGTGAAAGCAATGAAACTCAGAAGAGAAAGGAGAGACAAGCAGAGGCCACCATGTGCCTTGCCATGTGGCAGAGCAGTCAAGAATCACTGGCAGCCAGTCTTCAGGAGGAAAGCATAGCCTTGATCATGCCTAGGAAACTAAAACAGGAGCTAATTTGGAATAGCTGCATTTCTGAACCAAATAATTTAGAATCTCAAAAGCAAAACAACACTATTCAAGATGTTCTGCTTTTCACAATGTGTTCTTCCATGAGACCTGAGAAATTATTCATCACCATATGTTTGGGCATACAGATTTTCAGGATTAGTAAGGTCTTATTTCTTGACTAGTTGTAATGTTTCCAGACCTTTTAAAATTACATCTTTTTCCATGTTTGTGGATAATTCCCTATTACTACCTGCCAGGATAATCAAATTATTTTTATTACTTCTTCCAGGTCATTAAAAAGGATATCCTATGTGAATATTCTCACTGTCCTGATTTTGTGATAATCAGGGTAGGCTAAACATTCGCTATATTAGAAACCACGCATGTGTTCCCAGACCTAGTTTTTCTCCCTAGGTCTGGTTTTTAGAATGCTGGTGACAAACCAAGGCTGATCTATTATATGACCATCCTGTATGGGAAATGACTATAACTCTAGGTATCTTTGGTCAACCTTAAGAGATATAGCAGGGGGGCAGATGTGGCTCAAATGATTGGGCATCCGTATCCCATATGGAGGGACCTGGGTTCGATCCCCAGGACCTCCTGGTAAAAATTAAAAAAAAGAAAAATATAGAAGGCATGCAGGCCTCCAGGCCCCATGTGCAGGTGTGCCATCAAGACCCACAAGTGGGTGTGCCCCCCAGGCCCCGCACGTAGGTGTGCCATCAGGCCCCGATGAGCCACACAGCAAGATTATGACATAACAGGAGAGTGGCACAAGGGAGAGCCAAGATGAGATGCACCAAAAAAACAGGAACTAAGGTGGCGTAGGCGGTAGGATGCCCCTCTCCCACACTGGAGTTGCTGAGGATCAAATCTTGGTGAAGACAGGAGGAGAAGGATGAGAAGAGAGGGGAGGAAACAGACACAGAGAATTGCCCAGCAAATGGACACAAAAACAGCAAAAACGGGGGGGGGGGGGG
>JAQZBX010087643.1:0-12853 GCA_029593785.1 Cabassous unicinctus | reverse complement strand
CATGGTCCTAACCTAAGACAGGCACAGTCCCCCCCTCTCCATACCATTCGCTTATTTGATTGCAGTCTATAATGTTTTTTGTTTTTAAACCAAAAGGGAGGAGATGTTGGGGGCGATGTTGTATGAATATAACTATCATGGCCGTCTCTCCTTCTCCTTCTTTGTCTTCTCCTTCTCCTTCTCCCTAAGTTCGCGCCACAAAGCTCCCGCGCGCAGGAACAGTCACCACGCCTAGCAATTCAAATTATCCAATCATGTACTGATACCTAAACCTTAAGGCATTTCCCTTTTCCCTCCCCTTTCCCTGTTTATAAAAGAGTTGATTGTAACCCGCGCAGCAGCATAAGAGAGAAGCCGCAGAGAAGCCATGTTAGCAGAATAAAGAGCACAGTTTTTTGTTTTGTCCGTGTCTTTGTCTCAATCCTTCGCTGGATAGCTCGGAGTCTCCGTTGACTTGTCCCGCGGGCCGGGACACCAACCAACATTCCCCAGGTGACTACTTTACCCTGCTCCTCTGATGGGGCCTAAAAGAGCACAGAAAGGGTCAGGGTTGAGCATGTGTGCACCATGGCATCTCAGGATGGTGCAAGGCAGCAAATGTTCCGGCCCTGGGCTGGCAGCACCAGAGCACACTCAGTGGAAGACTCCGTGGGAACAATCCCCCCACCCCCACTCCCACGTTCCTAGTGCATCCCAGAGCAGAGGTTGCAAAAACTTCAGGAGTTGACCATCCACCATGGATTGGGGCAGTGGGGCCATGGAAAGGGGAGAGGCCTGGCTGGCGCTGCAGGCCTGGCCAGCACATAGTGTCAGTCTGGTGGTTGGGGGGATTCTGCAGCCAATAGAATCGTGCTCAGAATCCATGTCACAGGGCAAGTTCCCTGGATGCCTGTGAGGGTCCACGTTTGCCCTACAAATATACCAGTGTTTGAGAGAGCATGACATTAAATACGAAAAAAAAGGCTGTGATGGGTTAAGAGAGGGACCACAGAAGGAAAAAGCTTTATATGTTAGTACATTTAACAGCACATTTATCCTGTTTTTGAAAATGGGGCCCAATTTTGTGATGGGCCCTGCAAATTATGTAGGTAATCCTGACCTGAGATGCTGTTACCTAGAGTTCTTTCCTGAACCCCTTTTTCTCACTTTGTCCACCTTTCCGGGAAGATATATTCCATGACTTCAATTTACATCTCTGTGCATGCCTCCTTGCTGCTAGTCAGCCTCCACTCTCACCTCCCTTCAGCCTGCCCCTCCTCACTGCTCCCAGAAGAAACTGAAACACAAACCTGATTAAGCCACTCCCCCACTTCACAGGCTTCTATGGTGTCCCATTACCTTTAGGAAAAAGCCCAAACTCCTTTGCTGGTGCACAAGATGCCTCATGATTTAGTCTGTCCTCACATATTCCTCTAGTCTCGTCTCCTGCTATACCCACCATGACCTTGACTTACATCATGGTGCTTGCTGTTCCCTCGAAGCTAATGTTCTCTCCATGCATTTACTTACGCTGTTCCCTCTCCTGAGAATACCTACCCTTCATCTGCCTTCATAACTCTTATTCATTCTTCAAGTCTTAGGTTAAGCATCACTTCCTCTGAAAGCCTTCTCTGATTTTCTCAGACTGGGGCATGTGCCGTTTTTCTAGGCCTCCACAGCATCACACTACTATTACAGCACTTTGTTCAGCATATTCCATTTGTTTTATTGTACCTGTCTGTCTCTCCTACTAGACTCTTTCAAGGAGGGAATCTTGTTTTTCATCTCCACCCCATCACCCTGTACAGTGCTGGCACTTAGTAGGTGCTCAAATGTTTGTTGGAATTAGCTTCTGCCTTGCACTGCTATTCCATGTATGTGCTTATATATCAAAGTCTGTTATACCAGCATTTAGGTAAACTTAAGGACCATTTTTCATCTTTACCCAGATCAGTGCTATGCACATAATAAAGAAAAACAAGAATTTATTAAGTTAACAGTTTGTCTACTTAAATTTACTTTACCTTGATAATTATCCATATTCTTGCTTAAAAAGGAACCAGTAAGAAACTAGTAAATTTTTTTTTTAAGTTATTCACTCTAAGTTAATATAGTCTTTTCTGCATGGTCTGTCTTAATAAAACTGTTGCTTAGTTCATGTTATAAATGCTGTGGCCAATGTTACCTGAATCTCAAGTCAAATAAATTTTTTTTAGCATTTCAAACTTATTGACACATTTATCTTATGATGTTCTTCTCTTAATCCAAATAATTGATGTAACTTTTATTCAATTTGATGAATGTGTAAGCCTAAGGTAGAAATTACTTATACTTTTATCATATGGCTATCTAGAAACTAATTTTTAATCTTAGCCAGCTGCTTGATCCTAGTTGGTCTATTACATTTTTTTCTTTCTAAGTCTGGTAACAGGAGTCCAATTACAAGTATTCTATTTTCCTACCTATTGCTGGCACCAAAATGTTGACCTGTGAGTCATCCCAACAACAAAATTTGTTTCAAAGACATAATTTTTGTTTCTTGTTCATATTATTCATATCCCATTTACATTTTCCCTTTTTAAGTTTTTAAAAATTGTTTTATGCATGCAAAAACATAAGGAACGATATAATGAATTCATTTACCAACTACCCAGCATACAATAGAATATTTCTCAGGCAATTGCAGCCCATGAGTTACCCTCCTTGATCACATTCCCTTTCTCCCTTCCTCCCAACATTAACTTCATCCTGAGTTCTTGGCTTATCATTTGCTATGGATTGAGTCATGCCCCCCACAAAGACATGTTCAAATCCTAATCCCTGGTTCTGTGGATGTGAGCTCATTTGTAAATAGGATCTTCAAAGATCCTATTAAGATGAGGCCAAACTACATCAGGGTGGGTCTTAATCCAATATGACTGGAGTCATTATATGCAGAGGAAATTTTGACACAATTTAAGTGGGAGACAGATGGCCATGTGAAGGAGCCAGTGACCATGGAGAAAGCATGGCCTGCTGACTCCCTGATTTTGAACTTCTAGCTTCCAAAACTGAGAAAATAAAGTCCTTTTGTTTAAACCAACCAGTATGTGGCATTTGTCATAGTAGTATAGCATCCCTGGCAAACTAAGGCATCATTCTCTTGCTTTTCTTTATAACTTCAGCATTTGTGTATGTTTCTAAATAATAGTTTGTTCTACATGTTTTTAAACTTCATGTAGAAAAAAACTGTATATATTCTTTTATAATTTCCTTTTTAATAACCCTAATGTATGTGAAATTCATTCTTTCATTGTTGTATAGTGTTTATAAATCACAAGAATGAGTGAGACAGAATAGACGTTAGCTAGCAAGTGGGGGCTGCTCCTCCCAGTGAAATACTCAGTTTAAACTAACACCTTAAAAATAGAAAAACTTAACTACAGGGGAAATATTTTAAATTAAGATTTTCTCGTTTTTCTTAAAACAGGTAGGTTGCAAATGTTTACATTCATATTTTAGGGTGGCCTTGAAACAACACATTAGGTAATGTATGTAGAATTTTAAAGAATCCAAAATACATCTCTGTTATCATATCTTCTCACCAATCTATGAGGTATAATTTCAGCAATTAAGAACGCTGTCAAACTTTGGCTCCAAATAATCTGAAGTCCCATGAGGAACAAACCTTTTGTTAGGCAGAATAAGATACAACTGAGGAAGGTAACTGCTGCCTGGATACTGCTCCCCCAGGCCCCTCATTTCACTGATCTCAGAACTTCCTCCTCATAGACCTCCATCCGATGCTTTACTGGGAGGGGGCGCACAATGAGCTGTAATGTTATCTACTACTTAGCTGCATGCTTCTCAAACTACCCTCCTGGGAACTATGAAATTATGCAAATTTTCCAGAAACTGTATGAAAAAACTTATTACATGCAGTAGAGCATACAAAATATAACACTAGGATTGATTTTTGAGAGGGAGTATGAAACACTAAGAAATTTCAGGTCACACCAAATCTCTAGATCTTTAGGGGTACAAGTTAACAGTTGCCTTGATATTTCTGATTCCATAGAAGTCAGAGAAGCCTTGCCCAAGGGTGAATGCAGTATCCAGGAGATGTTCACAGATAGTTGGAGAAAGAATCAAGTAAGGGATAGTCATGGAGGAAGTGAACTGAAATATTTTAAAGCTTTAGTTCAAATACTGAAAAATATTAGAGATGAGTCTATCTAGTTCCTGCTCTCAAAAAGCTCAGTTGAAGAGAGAAAACTCAACTATTAAATCAAGGGACCAGTTATGTGTCGAGAATTTTGGGAAACACAAAGAAGATTCATTTTATATAGGAAAGACAGGAAATACTTCAGGAGTTAGTGGTATTTGATCTGGAAATTTAGAGATTAATCGCATTAGCCAGGTTCAACCACATGGCAAGCAACATTGGGACATTACTGTTATTATCCCTGTCAGCAGTGTCCCTTCAACTCAATTTAATAAGATGGGGTTAACAACTTCAGTGCCTAGGCTGGGAAATAGACAGGAATCATCATAGCAACTGAATCAGCTGTCCACAGCACAGCAGCCAGAGGTCGCTCTACACCTTTGCTTCTGGACTAGAGAATTCACCCAAAAGCTGTTTGCTTCCCTGGGGAAATGTTAACCAATTTGGTCAGGGCTCTGCCTCATGCCTGAGGCTGTCATGGAATTGCTGAAACACAATAGTTGCTGTTTAAGGAAATTTTAAGGGAGGCAAAGAGTTGTTAAAATATTTTTTCCTTTTCTGTAATAAAGACTATAAACAACAAAACTTGATTCAGCTTAGAGAAATTTTTTCTCTTAAAATGCCAGATTTTTTCTGCAATTAGCATTTTCCCTTAATTACAGTTTCTTTAATCAAAGATTTTAGCACAACCTGCCATGTTCCTGTGCCTTTCACTCTTCAGATGACAAAGGCTAGTAAGGCTCTAAGGATGAACTGTCCAAGTTGAAGAATGAATGAATTCTGGATCCATTTGGGTAGCTGGGAGTTTCCAGTTCTGATAGTGGCTAACACTGTCACACTACTCACATTCAGCTTCCTGAGGCAGAGACATCTTGGAGAGGAGATAGCCGTAAGGCTCCATGGGGAAGCTCTGTACTATGCACATAAGTATTAAGAGCAGCAGTGAAGTTCACTGAAGCCAGACTAGCCCAGAGTGAGTGGAGCTACAGGGGCAGTTGCCTGAATTTGAGGAGACTTGAGGGCCTTTACAGGGGCATCCTCAGAGCAACCCAATGAACTGTAAAACCAAAGGGTTATCTACCTTCCTCCAATCCTTTTCTTAGAGTTAAGCCCTGGGGTCTTGGTACAGCTTAAATATTGAAGGACCCTCTAAAAATGACTAATATAGGATACTTCTTACTGGCCTTTACAAGTGAGGGCTTCAAATAATGACATTTTCTTCACCCCCAAGTATGAAGAAATCTTTATATATTACATATAGAACTAAATAATTTTTATTATCTTTGAAAGATGTTCCATACAAATGTTAGATCATATGTCATTAAAAGTACACTTTATTATAGTGTCCTAGTATCACTTTGAAGTGCATAGTGAGATGGCAGGTACCTCAAGAATGTTTCAATGTAATATTTATATACCTTGGTGCTGAGGATATAATGGCACCATTTGTTCCATAAGTGAAAACCCACAATTTCAAAGAAGCCCAACGTGACAGACTCCTCCTATCCCATACCTGACTACAAATACACACTTGTCCTCCCCATTAAGTGACAACCACATCATGTCACCCCTGTTCTCAGTTCTCTATTGGTGTCCATCTTCTACATGAAAAATCCTCCTGAAATGGGACCTGTGGACGACAGCAGATTCATTAAATGTTACTGTTAGCCCCATTTGGTGAAATAACCCGCCCACAACCCCCAGCCGGCTCCAGCCAGTCTCCTCTGGCCCTGTGACAAATGGCCAAAACTCTCACCTTCTGCCCCTGAAAAACCAGGTTATGCCTTACCTCAAAACCTGTTGCAAGATTGTCACACATCCTATTGAACATTCCAACACTCTGCCTCTTCCTCCCCAAGACCCCCTCCCAACAGAGTAAAAGTCAGTATTTTTCCCTAGTCCTCACTAACACCCCACCCACATGCTATTTTAAGGGCCAGCACAAATCAGATTGGCTGAAGTCTCTCTTCAGACCCCCGCTGCGCAGGCCCTCTAATAAACTTTCTTGAATTTTGATTTGTCTCCGAGCCTCTTTGAACCAGGTCTAACTGTTACTTATGTGAGAGCATTAAAATTGATGCTGTAGATTTATAGGTTCAGAAAAAAAATTTTAAAGGCTACAGATCACTATTGTACTAAGTGATCACGTTTTTGAAAAAAATATATATATGTGCAACACTATGAGGATATCTACTAAAACACACAAGTTGACTGTGAATGATTGGGTTATAGATGATGCTAATATTTGCTTATCTGTATTTTCTGGATTCATCAAAATGAAGACAGACATATGACTTCTACAGTAGAAAACCAACCTCCCCTCCTGTAAGAAGCAGACCTAAAGTTACTTTAATTAGACAATAAATTTGAGTAACCAATAGCTAAAGACATCAGGAATGGGACTTTAAAATGTATTTAGTGTATTGAAAGTTGCCACTTCAGAGCCTGGGGTACTTGGGAAAGAACAAGCTTGGATAAAAGTAAAAGGCTTTAGGCACCCAAGAGGGTATAGGAGTTTCCTGAAGTCCAAGAAAAAGTGAAAAAGCTGTGGCCTGCCAACAGCTTAGTTTTACCTGGTGCTTTTAAATGTCAAACCCTGGGTGCCTGCTAGGCTAAGAAAGACCCACTCTTTTACATATAAAGGGTTGGAAAACCAAGAACATATAAAGGGTTGGGAAACCAAGAACCTTGAGCTTGTAGGAGAGCTAAATCAGATCTAGCCCAGGGCAGTGCCTGGGAATAACTCACTACTATGTGGAGCTGAACACAGGACAGACAGATTCCTATCCATTTCCAAGGAAGAAAATCAGTGTTGTTGGGGAGATGTATATTAGGAAGAATGAATCTGAAGGTAGTTTACAATGAATGACATGTTTGGTGTTGGTTTTTTTTTTGTTTCTTGACCTTTAATACTGTCAGAATCACAATCGATATGAAATGATTGATTACCCCAGAGAGATTCATTTGGAAAACACAATTTGGTTTACAATTGATCCACATCAAGCTAATCCAGGGAAAGCTCTTTGGCTACCTCCAAATTTCGAATTCTGGTTTCAGGTCAAAGGAAACTAAAGAGTGGATCTTTCAGAGTTCTTAATTTCCTTAGTTTCATACTTCTTCCTGTCTTTTCCTTCCTCTCTAAAACATTCTGGGTCTCCTCACACATATTTTGAATTCATTAAGAGATTTAAATATTGATAAAACATTATTCTGTATCACAAATTAAAATTAAACATTGCTTTAAAGGTGTTGCAAATCTTGTAGTTCAAGAAAAAGAGTGTTTACTGGAAATTTCCAGTCACATATCACCTCCATCAGTGGCAACCTGTAAGACTTGGGGAAGCCAGGTGGGAAAGGGAGGACGCTGAGGAGGGAGGGCTTAATGTACTAGACAGACAGTGTGGTTAAGCCCTGAATTCTGGCTCCGCCACTTATTAGCCATGTGAACTTATTAGGAAAGCTACTTGACCATGTACAATCTCCTCAGCAACCCTATAAGGAGGTATTATTACTATCATTATTATCCCCATTTTATAGAAAAGGAGTCAAGCCCAAAACATAAAATCTTAGAACAATGCCTGGAATAGAATTACTTCTATATAAGTGTCAATAAATAACTCATAAAATGGGGATCTTAAAGACTCAAGAATTAGACAATCAAGACTATACCTTGTCTACTTCCAAAGAACCAAGTCTCAGCAGTGCTTCCAAACCAAGGAGCCAAGTATCCCAATCTCTGAGAAATCAAACATAATTACTCGCAAATAATTTTCAGCTGACAATAAAATTCAGACCCTCAGCTGCTTTTTCATACCACATACTTTTAATACTCACACACTTAAAACAACAACAGCAAGAAGAACAAAAACAGTTTGAGGACTGTGAATAAGAAGCTGCCACCGAATGTCTGACTTAATGCCAATACCTTGGCTTACTTAATCTGGCCCATAAACAGTATATGAAAACGTAATGTTCCTTCCAAAGTATTTTATAATAATATCCTAGAACAGGTGGTTGGCAAACTCTTTCTGTAAAGGGCCAGAGAGTAAATATTTTAGGCCACTTACATCTCTGCTGCTGCTGCTGCTGCTTTTTACAACCCTTCAATAATTTAAAAACCATCTTTAGCTCAGGTGTCCATTCCATAATTTTTTGTGAGTTAAGAATGCTTTTCATTTTTTGAAGGTATGTAAGAAAAAAAAAAGGAAAATAAGGAACAGAAGCCATATATAGCTTGTAAAGCATAAAATGTTATTGAAAATATTTACTACAGAAAAATATTAACTACAAACAAATTTTGCTGGCCCTGTTCTGGAGGATCACAAAATATAAGCTCATGACTCTAAACATGTTAATCCTCGGTTCCTATAACTTGTGAAACCATTTTCTCTAGTCCACAGAACTAGTCTGTTTTCATTTAGAAAGTATGAAAATCAGGGATTTGAGAAATGTGCTTCCATAATTTAGATAGAAACTAGAACAATTACAAAATGACTTTGACAGGTTACCCCTTTTTTTAATTGAAAAAGCTGAGATCAGTTTGTTTTAGAAAGTGTATTCTTAGGTGTATTATTCAATCTTCACCAATTCAGAAGCATAAAAAGTTTATCTATCTCTTTTTCTATCCCTCACTCTTTGTATTTCTCCCTTTGTGGTCTGTTCTGACCTAAGGCGTACATGTTTTAAAATTTATTTCCATATATTTATTGAAAAGTTTCTTCTATGTTCTTAATTCAAGTGAAATATCTCTACTTCTACCTTAAGAAACTAGAAGAATAGATGAAACTCAAAAAAAGTAGAAAGAAATAATCAAGATCAAAAGGAAATGAAGTAGAAAACAGAAATACAATATAGAATATCAATGAAACCAAAAGATGGTTTTCTGAGAAGATGAATAGAACTGGTAAAAACTCTAGCCAGACTGATCAGGAAAAAAGAGATCAGACACAAATTACCAATATCAGGAATGAGAGAGGCTACATCATTACATATCATTGCATATTCTACAAATTGTGAACAAATTTATGCAAATAAATTTGACAATTTAAATTTATGGACCAATTCCTCAAAAGACACAAACTACCATGCTCACTCAAAGAAATAATCTGAATAGCCCTATATCGATTAAAGAAATTGGGTTTGTAGTTAAAAACCTTACCACACAAAGAAAACTCAAGGGTCCAATGGCTTCACCAGTAAATTCTACCAAATATTTAAGCAAAAAATAATACCTATTCTACACAAAACCTTCTAAAATATCAAAAAGGGAATATATCCCAATTCATTTTATGTGACCAGCATTACCCTGATACCAAAAGCAAAATCATTTTAAGAAAACTACAGACCAGTATCTTCATGAACATAAATGCAAAAATTCTTAATAAAATTTTAACATGATTGAATACAATATATGGATAAGGATCCTGACCAAGTGGAGTTTATCCCAGGAATGCAAGATTGGTTTAACATTTGAAAATCAATCATGTAATTCACATTAACAAATTAAAAAGGTGGGGAGTCTACCCATGATCATCCTAAAGCATGCAGAAAAAGCATTTGACATTTAACAAAATCTGACATCAATTCCTGATTAAAAACTCTAAAAACTAGGAAAAGAAGGGAATTTTTTAACCTGATAAAGGACACCTATTTTTAAAAAACTACAGCTAATATTATACTGTTAAGGACTGAATATTTTCTTCCTAAATTCAGGAAGAAGACAAGTATGTTTACTCTCACCATTTCTATTCAACATTGTACTGGAGTTCTAACCAATGCAATAAGGCAAGGGGAAAAGAAAAAAAAAAAGACATCCAGATAGGAGAGGAAGAAAAAGCAGCCTTTATTCACAGATGAC
Organism: Cabassous unicinctus; assembly: GCA_029593785.1. Lineage (NCBI taxonomy): Eukaryota > Metazoa > Chordata > Mammalia > Cingulata > Chlamyphoridae > Cabassous > Cabassous unicinctus. The sequence goes on along the minus strand of JAQZBX010087643.1, from coordinate 2,813 downwards.
ATGATTATTTATGTAAAAGATCCAATGGAATCTTCAAAAAAGGTACTCAAACAGGGGAGCAGATGTGGCTCAAGTGGTTGAGCGGATGCTTCCCACATGGGAGGTCCTGGGTTCAGTTCCTGGTGCGTTCTAAAAACAAAAAAACAGCAACAAGCAAACAAAAGAAAAAAACAACTCAGGGGAGCCAATGTGGCTCAGTGGTTGAGCGCCGGCTTCCCACATACACGGTTCAGGGTTCAATCTCTGGCCTCAGTACCTCAAAAAAAAAAAAAAAGTTACTAGAATAAGTGAGTTTTACAGAATACAAGAACAACATATAAAAATCAAGTGTATTCCTAAATACTAGCAACGAATAATCAGAAAATATTTGCATATGATATATCTGATAAAGGGCTTATATGTAGAATATAAAAAGAACTCAATAAGAAAACAACCCAATTTCTAAAAAAGCAGGGCAATAGATTTGAACAGATACTTCACCAATGAAGATATATAAATGGCAAATAAGTAAATGAAAAGATGCTCAACATCACTAGTAATTAGGGAATTGCAAATTCAAACCCACAATGAGTGGAGTAGGTGTAGATCAGTGGTTGAGTGCTTACTTTGCATATATGAGGTCTGGGGTTCAATCCTTGGTACCTCATTAAAAATATATATATGTATATATGTGTGTGTGTGTGTGTGTGTGTGTGTGTGTATGTGTATCTCACAATGAGATAACCTCTGCACCCCTATTAGAATGGTTAAAATTAAAGAGACTGACCATATCAAGCATTGGTAAAGATGAAGCACTCATTTACTGCTAGTGGAAATGAAAATGATACAACTACTTTTGGAGAACAGTTTGGCAGTTTCTTTGGCAGTGAAATATACACCTACCATATGATGACCCAGGCATTTCACTCCTAGGTATTTGCCTAAGAGGAAAGAAAGCATTGTTGTAAAAAGACTTGCACACAAATGTATATAACGTATTTATTTTTAATAGCCCAAAACTAGAAGCAACCAAATGTCCCTCTCAACAAGTGAATAGATAAACAAACTATAATATATGCATATACCAGAATACAGCTGAGCGATAAGAATGAGCTATTGACATATACTACAACATGGATGAATCTCAAAACAATAATGCTGAGTGAATGAAGCCAGACAACAAGGAATGCATTTGGTTTCATTCCATTTATATACAATTCTAAAAATCCAAACTAATCTATGTGGCAGAAAGAAGATGAGTGTTTTACTGGGGAGTGGGAGACAGATTTGAGTGGGAGAGAGGGATTGCAAGAAGGTAAGAGGAAACTTTTGTGGGTAATGGATATATTCATTATCTTGATTATGGTGATGGTTTCATGGGTGCATACACGTCAATACTTACAAAACTGTACACGTTAAATATATGCAGCTTATTGTGTGTTAATTATACCTCAATAAAACCATTTTCAAAAGGGTATATTAGACACACAAGTAGCCTCAACCCAGTTTAAAAAAAACATAATATTTATGTTTAAAATTGCTGATGTGTGGCAATCCAACCTAAGGTATGGGGTTAACCTCCAAACAGCCTCACCATTCCTTGGACTTACTTGTGTCTTGAGATGTTTGAAGGGAAGCATTTTCCTGAAGTAGCCAAACCATGGGATGTGGAAAGTAGAAAGACTGGAGACATTTGTTTCTGAGAGGATCAAAGGTCTCTGAGTCCAGCAAAGATGTTTTCATTCACTGAGGGGCAGCTTGTGTTCTGGCAAGTCAGTCCCAGGGAGTAACATAGCAGTTGAGTCTCTGGTTCATCAGTCTTTGGACCTTAAAAGATGGCCCACCATCTTCCTGTCCTGCTTAGCCTGGCTCTTCACCACAAAAGGCCCAATTTTCTCATCTTTCTCAAGAATCAGACTCTGGGTAATCACATCCTTGGATGTTTTGCCCCTTCTCACTCTGACGCTCTTTTTTTCCCTTCTATACAAAGCCTGGTTCATTTCTGCCACAAGAGGGCTCCATTCGAGAACAACTTTGATGTCACTTTCTTAGAAAATCCAAGACAGGAACTTTGGAAATCTTCAACGTCAAACCACTCATTTTACAAATGAGGCAATATAGACTCTATGACGTAAGCTGACTTTTGTTGGCCCATATAGCTAATAATTTGTTTTATGCCCACCTTCACAGCACAAGCAATTGGATAATCTAACAGCTACCCATCATCCTGTGCCCAAGATTTTCAGGCCCAAATTGAAATGTTCTGTAGAGTCATCAAGTCACATTTAGAGTTTTACTATCTAAAAAGGCATTGCAATTACTACTCCAGACATTTTAAGAGGGGTCTTCTGAAAGCAATAAATATATTCCTGTTACTGAATCCAACTTTTCTACTCTGAAGCACTGGTTCTCAACTTTTTTAGGGTTATGGACATGCCCCTTTAAGAAGCTGATGAAAGCTATTGACCCTATACAAACAAAAATATTTACAAGGAAACATAAAATTTTCCTCCAGCAATTTTAAGCCTAACTGTGGCAATACATGACAGGTAAAAGCCCTTGATCTGATGGTAGAAATGTGCTATGTGGCAGGACTTATTTAAAACTGACTCTTAAATCACAACGAAAAATTGCCAACATTTATATAGTATGTCGGATTACAGAGCACATTTAATCCTCACAACAACCCTGTGAGGTAGGTATTAATATCCCAATATTACCCATGAGGAAACTGCAACCCAAAGAGGTCTGGGGATTTGCCGAAGTTCACACAGTCAATAGAGGCAGTGCCAGGCCTAGAGCACAGGCTTTTTGTTCCTTTTCTCAGAATACTA
>JAQZBX010087642.1:0-12847 GCA_029593785.1 Cabassous unicinctus | reverse complement strand
AACATCCAGCCATTGATTAGTCCTGTCCTCTCGATCAATAACCACCACCACCTCACCAAATCAAGAATACTAGATTTCTCCAACTGTTCCTCATGAGGTACATGAGGCAGGGTGAGCAAAATAATCTCTCCCACTTTCATCTATCACCTGGTGATCGGAGAAGCAAGCTACTTGTGTATAGTTCCAGGGTTATTTTTTCCAAAGAAATAGTATACTAGTTAGGATAGCACTAGCTGCCATAACAAATCAGGCCCCTAATCTGGTTTAACATAATAGAAATTTATTTTCTCGTTCAGGTAACAGTTTACTGCTGGGAGGCCTTCCAGATGGTGATTAGGGTCCAGGAACCTTCAGCATCATCTCTTCACCCACTCCTAGGGCCTCAGTGTCCTCTGCATTTAGCTGGTGGATAGAAGAGTCTGCAAGAGGTATACCCACTTCTTTTTTTTTTTTTAAGATTTATTTTATTTATTTCTCCTCACCCCTTGTTGTTTTGCTCTCACTGACTGCTCTCTGTGTCTGTTCGTTGTGTGCTCATCTTCTTTTTTTAGGAGGCACCGGGAACTGAACCCAGTACCTTCCATGTGGGAGGGAGGCACCCAATGGCTTGAGCCACCTCTGCTCCCCACTTGTGTCTCTCATTGTGTTTCCTCATTGTGTCTCTTTGTTACATCATCTTGTTGCATCAGCTTTCCACGCCAGCTGTCTTGCTTGTCTTTTTCAGAAGGCACTGGGAACCGAACCTGCGGCTTCCCATGTCTAGGCAGGCGCCCAACTGCTTGAGCCACATCTGCTTCCCTTTTTTTTTTTTTATTTTAATACTCACATCTTAAGCTCCATGAAAGTGATGTGCATCACTTCTGCTCCCATTCCATTGACAAGAACTCTAGTCAGGGTACCTTTCCAGCTTTAAGAGCGGTACAGATATTATAGTTCCTAAATGGGCAGCTATTTGATCTCTGCCATAAATAGGGTTTACTTGATGATGGTGAGAGTAATATGCATTTGAGGTCTACACGGGTGGTCTTTGGAAGGAAATTGTCACTGTGATGCCTTATATTTCACTTTAGGGACCTATTTTCATCCTTCTTCTGCCAAATTTGTAGCAGTAGAGTTTATCTTTTGCCCCACATTGTGCAGACAGCAGAAACTTAGCAGAGGAGCATGTCTGAGGTAACAGAATTTGAGAGTGAAGAATGAATAGGGGACCATACCTTTTTTATTCTGGCCTGTAGGATAAAGTCAAGGGCTGTGAGAAAGTTTAGGGAAGTGATGAATGAGGGAAAGTTAGAGCAGCCACTCAGGATGTCTTCTGAAGGCTTAGGAACCCACACCTCTGTGTGGTGCTTAGGAACCAAGGAAACATAGATCAACCAACAAACACCTTTGCTTCTCTCCTCCTTCCCTGTCTTCTCCATGGCTTTGGGGCAGATCACCTGCACCCTTCACACACACACATAAAACAGACTTCAGTGGGATCCAGTGGCTTTTGATTAAGAAGGGTGGGTGAGGCTGTATTCAGAATGGGTTAGGAATAGCCCCATTCTTCCACACACTCAGTTTGAAATAATCAAAAGTGAGGAATCACCACCAATAATTACCTAGCCCAGGAGATGTAAAGGCACTTCCCTGAATGTTTATCTCCCCAAAGCAATAACAAGAGACACATCCTGAAAAGCTGTGAGAATTTAAAGGCCCTTTATATTCTGACCACCTTCCTGTTGATGGTCACTATTCTTTCAAACGTGGGATTGGAACTGAACACAGTTATCCAGATGTGGGTGGACAGTTCAGTGCACAATAGGTTGGAATTATTAACTCTCTTATTCAGGACACTACATTTCCATTAATGTTGCATTAGTTTTGTTGAAAGTCATGTACCATGCTGTTGCATAATGAGCTTACAATCAACTAATCCCCTGTGACTTTGTTTTACATGAATTTCTGGAAAACTAAGGCTTCTCCCATTTCGTACTTACACAATTAATTTTGGATCTATAGGTGGGCCCTTAAATGTATCTCTGATAAATTTCATTTTGTGTATTCTATCCCATCCTTCTAGCCTGTCTTTTGAATCTAGATTTTGTCATCTAGAGTTATTAGCCATCTCTCCCAGCTGGGAGCCATCTGCAACTCTGATAAGCAAGCTTCCTACATGATTTAGGCAAGCATTTATGATAGTCAAATTTTAGCATACTACTGTTTTGCATAGACTTTTCTTAAAATGAGCTGTATGCCTCTACATATTTAAGTCAATATAAGGAAACTTAGTAGGTTGGTCAATGTGTGGTTGAGCTACAGCCTTGCAGACAAGGTTATATGTGAAAACTTAGAATTGACTCTATTTTACTTTTTGTATTTTTCTTGAAAGGTGGGAGGGAATAGCAAGAAAATTGCTTTTTGCTGCTGTTTAAATTCTTTGTTCTTGATCAAAGTCAATAGCTGCTTAACAGGCATCTTGACCTTCAGATATCCAAAGCAAACTCTGTATTTTCCCACTCAAATCAGTCCCCTAGTTTGCCCCATCTCAGAAAATAATGATTCCATTCTTCTAGTTGCTCAGGCCATAAACCTTGATATCATCTTCGAGTCCTATTTCCCTGCCACCCCAAGTTCAAGTCATCAAGAGATCATTTTGGCTAGACCTTCAGAAAACACTGAGGACCTGCTCACTTTTGCATCGCACCCACAGCCACCACCCTTGTCCAAGGTGCCATCACCTCCTGCCTGCATCACTGAAGTCTCCTCTTCACTGGCCTCCCGATTTCCACCCTTGCCAGCTACAGTCTACTCTTCTCTGAGCAGCCAAAGTGATCCTTCAGAAGAATTAAGTCAGATTAGGTCAGTCCTCTGCTTAAAGCCCTTCCGTGGCTCCCTTCTCACTTAGAATATAGTTCAAATGATCTACAGTGTAGATCAATGTAGTTCAAATGATCTACATCCTAAATGTGCAGGCCCCTCTGACCTCTGCCCTCCTCTCCTAATACTCCCATTAGGCCCCTGCACCCCAGCCACAGTTCTTGTGCCTTGAGCCTTTTCTGTTTGCTGTTCCCTCTGCTGGGATGCTCTTTTCCTAGGTATCTGCATAACCCACTCTATCACTTCCCTCAGGTCCTCTTTTATCACCTTATCAATAAGGCCTTCCACGAAACATCCCATATAAAATAGCACTGCTCCTGCCTCCCCCCAAACACGTATTCGTCCTCCTTCCAATTCTATTTTATTATCTTCCAGAGCAGCCAGCTCTGTCTGGCATCGTATGCGTTGATGTCTGATTTATAGTCCAGCTCCTCCTCCTAGAATATAATCTCCGTGAGGGCCAGGACTTTCATTCACTGCTGTACTCCAGAACCTAGATCATGCTTAGCACATAGAAAACGCCCAATAAACAGCTGTTGAATGAGTGAGCAGGTGGCATTAGTCATCTCTCATCTCAGTTTCCACAGCTATAATATCACATAACATATGTGTAGTGGATTTCAAACTTTTTTTCCAAGATAAGGAGCTCGACCTTTAGGTGAATTCTTAAGCAGAAATCAAATAGACCATTTCAACCATTAAAGCTCCATTTTCAATGATACGAATTAATTATATTAAAGTGAGCTTTTCTGGCTGAAATGAGGGCGGCAAATCAAAGACCCCCAATCCTTGTGGCTGTTCCTAAGGTGACTCAGGGAGAAGGTTTTGAAACCACAGAACCAAGATCTTCTATGAGTCCGATCACTAGGATGGTTAGGAGTTACCAGAAGAATGTTGGTATATCTTCATTTATGAGATTTTTTAAAGAGGAGAAGCAATTAACTTTTAAACCTTATTTGAACTTAGTTTTCCCTCCCCTCCACCCCAGCCCTCCCCATATCCCCTCACTGAGACAGGGGGATGGATTAGATGACCTCTGAAGGGCTTTGAATTAGTTTCCCTGCTGCTAAAACCAAAGCCACACCGTGGGTTGGCTTATCAACAGGAATGTGTTGGTTCACGATTTCAGACACTAGGAAACACGCTTCCTCCCATGGTCGGTACCTCCTGGCTGGTCTGGCAGCAGCATTTGGGCTCCCTTGGCTTTTCCATCACATGGCACAGCACATGACAGTGTCTTCCCCTTTTTCTTCAGGGCTTCGTTGACTTCCAGCTTCCAGGTGCTTCCTGAGGCCTTCCTTCCAGTAATAGGAATTAGACCCATCCTGATTCAGCTGGGCCACACCTTAGCTGAAGTAACCTCATCAAGAAGCCCTAGTGACGACAGATTCGCACCCACAGGAATGGATTAAGAGCGTGTTTTTCTGGGGTACATAACCAAGCCACCACAGTCTCCTTTCAGCGTGAAGCCTGTATGATAAATATCAGCAGCTGGTGCTGCCATAATCCGCGTTCTTGCCTGAGATGGCAGAAAGGAGCTGTGGACTTTAGGAGAAAAAAACTGAAATTTTTAATGTGACTCAACCATTGCTAAAATGCAGGAATATCAATCTTCGAAGTTAAAGGCAGATTCAATTAGAAATTTTGCTGAAATTTCAAATTACAACCATTCCCCCCTTCCCCAAATGACAGAATTATATGGCATCACAGAGAAACTGACAGGTAATTTGGAAAACTAAAGGTTCCTTGGACTCCGTAGTTAATGGAGAGTTTAGCACCAATTCCTGTGTAATTTGCACTTCTGAGAAACAGAATTATTATAAAGTCAGACATCTCCAGCACTTTCAACTCTTGGATCTGCCAGGCTCTAAGCTGACCAAGAATGCAGGAGGACGGAGGTCAGAGGTCGCCATTTCAATATCTGAGGCTGCCTGGCTCCCCGAAACTGGCATTTGAACTGAAGAGTTGAAAATTGGAGGTGACATTCAGAAGTCTCTGAAAATTATAACCCTGACTTCCTCCTTGAAAAGCTTATCTGAATCCTAGCTTATCCTTTGATGAGGTTACTGAAAAAGCTCTATGCTCTGAGCTCTTGAAAGATAACAGTCAGCGCAAGTGAGGCCTGGCTGTGTCCCTTGGGGGAAAACAGTGGCAGATATAACAAGCTGGGGACACTAATTAAGCGGTCTGGGCAACCTTCTGGGGATGAAGGAGTCTGCCCCTTAAACCTTTTCTCCCCGGGCTCCTCCAGGGAACCATGCTCTGAATGCAAGGGGCCCCTTTAATAGAGGGGACCTCCCACGGTTGCCCCAGGAAGCCGGCATTTGTGCCTAAAATGGGGTCGCCCAGGAGAGCACGGCTCCCCCCTCCCCCCCCAGGTGGCTGCTCAGCTTGTCTTTCCAATGCACAGGGATGAGAGGGACATGAAGAGTTGCTGGGCCAAAGATACTTCCACCCCCAGGCATCAGGCAAAGCTCAGTAGCGCTTCTGCAGACCAAACCACTGTGAAGGTAGGATGCGCGCTCTGGGCCCCCATGAGAATGCACTAGAATCGTTCCTGATTGCCACCACCCACAAGGATCTACCCCTTTGCTGAACTCCACACTGCCCGGGGGCTCTCACGCTTGTTTGGGTGCTTCTCACTTTCCACCATACACGGTTATTCCCACATCTGCTTGTGGATACCAAGGCCTCCCTGCCAGGTGGTGAAGTCCACGAAAGCAGGACCATGCCTGATCGTTTGACTGCTCCCCAAGCTATTTGGGTATGCCACGGGTGCTCATTAAAATACTTTGTTCACTCAGCAAGTATTTCCTGAATGCATTTTTTTTTTTATAGGGCATGGTAAGTGGCACCTGCTGGGCCCCAGTCCTGCCCTGTCTTCCTGCTGGCTGTGTGACTTTGGACAAATGAATTCACCCATGTAGACTCTGTTTCCTTATCTATCATAAGGAGATAGAAAAATCAGCCTTGACTTGTTTTTACATGGTCGTTGTAAAGCTTAAAGGATGAAATTCATGGTCAAAATTAAAATTTTGGTTTATAAGCAGGTGGGATTTAGGTGAGACAGTAGACATCTCACTGGGCCTCGATTTCCTCTTATTTATTTATTTATTAATTTATTTATTATTTTTCACTAAGTATGCATTGAGTGCCCTCTGTGTGCAGAGTATTATGCTATTAGAAATAAAAGGCTGAACCTAAGCCACGCCTCTGTCCTACCATCTTACACTTGAGTGAGAGAGACAAGGTAGGCGGACAGCTAATGGATGAGATAAATGTGTCCTTATGCAAGGGATGATTGCTATATATTAAGTTAGATGAATTATTATTCTGCATTATATTTAAGTTCATTCTGTAAACTTGCACCTATATGATTTCAAAAGTGTCAGACAAACCATAAAAGTCAGTTTCCTTATTCTGTAAAACATGCATCGACTTGGTGTGTAGGTGGCTTTTCTACATTAAAATACACAGTTACTTTGGAAAGAAACAAGAGCATCTTCTGTGTCTACTAGCTGAGTACGCAGATGGGGAAAAGGTGGTTTTAGGAAACCCACAGTCAGGTTCACTGACAAAGAGGTCAGCGGACAGCTGGAGTGTCACCCGAGCCCCAACTCCGAGCTTGAAACAAAACCGTCAGTGACAGGCATGTCTGCAGCAGATGAACCAGCTGACATGCAGCCACGGAAAGCTCCGGGCCAAGGAAGGAGGAGTGGGAGAGCAGGAGGCCCCGGGGGTCTGTTTTGGAGCAAAGGCTTCTTTGAGCTGAGAGTCGAAGTTGAGCAGTAAACAATCATTGACTTTGCAAACAGTGTGTTCTTTCCCAAACCAAAGAGTAATCTTCCTGTGTGCACAGTGTGGAAAGGACAGTTGGTCCCAGGATGGCCTTTGCAGCCACGGCCGCACACACAGATAACAGTTACTGTCAGTACCACCATTCTCTAAAATAAATGACAGAGAAACACAAATCTGGGTATCACTCACATAGACACAGCATCTTCATAAAGTCCTTGTGGAATATAAAAGTTTAATAACCCAGGTTGTAGGTACAGTAGGAGCAATCTGGAAGTAGTGCTTTAAAACAAATATATTAAGGTTTGCAGCAAGTGTAACATTCATTCACACCATCACATAAATTCTGATGTCTTTATAATCTGGTGTTTCCCTCCCCTCCCCCGCAAATGCCTAGAAGAGTGTCTGGAAATAGATTTTGACACATTGCTTTTACGACGTTGTACCTAAATGTCGCAAAAATAGCTAAATTGGTAATGAAATACTCAGATATCTTTTCCTGTTAAGCCTCGATCATGTGGATTATCATTTGCTTTCCCGTCACTAGAAGGTTAGCTCCATGAGAACAGCTTTTGTCTGTTTCACCGGCTGATGTATTCTCAGTGCCTATTGGTTGGCATACAGTAGGTACTCAATGAATATTGGGTGAATGAATGAATGAATAAAAGTTGGTTGAATGAGTAGACTGATTTCAAGTTGCTGTTAACACGGAAAGTAGTTTCTCTCTTAGAACTGTTATGTGTATAAGCTATGCAAGAAAAGTTCATTCCCTTATTCATTCATTCTTCATATTCTTCATTCCTTCCTTAAAAAAAAACCCCCCAGCTATTTAGCATCAACTATGCTTAAGTCGCTGTGATGGGTATTAAAAGAGACACAAAGCTAGACAAGAAACATTTTCCATCATTAGATAATTTATAATTATATCTGTATAGTGGAGAGAGGCATGTCCAAAGATAACAATTGGATAAGAGTTGAGCAGGAAAGATAACCTCTCAGGTTTCTTTAATTCTGAGATTCCATGATTCCTAAGTGCTGATTTCAGATAGTTTCAATGATACACATAGCCTAAAGTTATTGAGATTTAAAAGTTAAAAATGTTCAAAAATGAGGATTGTGTGAAGAACATGTGCTTTATTTTATTTTTTTATGGTCAAAAAAGTTATATTTAGAATTAGCCACCTGGACTCAGTTAGGATGATCCCAATTTTGTTGGCAACATTCAAAGCATCATAGTCAGGTGCCAGACGAACGTATGCCTTCTTCTCTCCACCAGGCCTGATCAGGGTGTTGACCTTGGCCACATCAGTGTCACAGAGCTTCTTCACAGCTTGTCTGACCTGGTGCTTGCTGGCCTTGACGTCCACAATGAGCAAAAGTGTGTCGTTGTCTTCAGTCTTCTCCATGGCTGACTCAGTGGTCAGGGGAACTTGACGATGGCACAGTGGTCAAGCTTGTTTCTCCTGGGGGCGCTTTTCCGAGGATATTTGGGCTGTCTCCTGAGATGCAGCGTCTTAGGCCGCTGGAAGGTGGGTGACGTGCGGATCTTCTTTTTTTTATTGTGGCTGTGGACGCCTTTCAGTACTGCCTTCTTGGTTTTAAAGCTTTTGCTTTGGCTTAGGTTTGGGGAGGGGCAGGTGCTTCCTTCTTCACTTTCGGTGCCATCTTCGTGGAAAAGGCCGTGTGCTTTAAGTAAACTGGTGTCTGGAAGTTGGATGGTCATCCGTATGCCCTGACTGCTGGGCAGCCTCCAAGGCCCTGGGCCAGATGCTGCACCACCCACTCCTCCTGCAGGATTGTCCAATGGACAGCCCAATTCCAGGGTGGCCTTGACTCCAGCCCGGTAGCCACTCTGCCAGCAGGTCACCCTCCTGTGTCCTGCCTATGGTGAGTCACCATGGTCCTGCTGTGGAACACATGGAGGGCGTGTAAAAGTCACAGCCAGAGCAGCTTGAGGAGGAGGAGGTCGGCAGCTAGAACGCTCACAGAAGTTAGCTCCAGGGAGAATAATCCCCTCCATTTGTATGGGCCTTAGTTTCCAGAAGGTTTTTCTCATACATCATCTCATTGGCTCCTTTGAGATATCTGGGATTTTCCCCACCCCTTTTATAGAAGAGGCCACCAAGTTTCTGAGTGGGAAAATCATTTGCTCAAAGAAACATGATTAAAGTGATAGAACTGGAATATGCCTTTTCTTCTACACCGTGCAACCTCTTACGTTGGATACTCTGACTTTGTGGAAGGGCCAAGCCTTTCTCTGCACAGGGAGAGGCTCCTTCAGCCCAAAGCTGGGCGTGTAAAGCAATGCAGTCACCATGGCCCCAGGCCCTTGGCAATGCCAGTGTCAGACATTCCTCCTGATCACAGGGTGGGCAGATTCTCAGTCCCTTCAGCTGACAGCTGGAAGAGAGGTGCTCTATCTTTTAGGCTTTTCAACTCCATGAATGTATTACGGTAGGAAAAAAAGTCAGCACCAGGGAGTCTTTGGGTCAGAGCCAAAGGCATAAAATGAAGGTGCAGATTGGGTCTGAAAGATAAGTTTCTCTGTCTTAGCTAGAAGGGGTGGCAAGTGCAGCCACCTGCTCCATGTCAAGCAGGGCAACCCTGGGTAAAGCAGTCTTGTAGGATCCCTTTCTCTTTGGAAGCCACCACAATGAAGGGCCACCTCATCGTACAATGGGGTACATGTCCAGAGATTTCTGCAATGGAGTCACAAATCCTGGATTCAAGTTGTACTTCTGTCCTTCAGAGCATATGTGGTCTTTGGCAAGACATTATAAAGTATCTGTAAATGGAGATAAGGCTAGCTCACAATCCAAGGGGTCAACTAGGACCAAGAGATACATTTTAGGAGCTAGACTTTGGCTTCACATTAATTTCTATAATAATAAAAACCAGCACTTATTGAACTTTTGCTCTGTGCCAGGTCTTCTGCTAAGTTCTTTAACTATATGAACTTATTTAATATGTTAAACAAGGTCATGGTCAATCATTCAATAGATATTTATTGAGCATATACAATGTATCAGGTTATGGGATAGTGATCAAACCATTTCTATCCTCAAGAAATGTATGATTCTGTGGGGAGACAAATACATAAATAAAATATAATGTATTAAATTGTAATAGGAATTTATTTTTAAAATGCAGGGGAACCAAAGGGGATAGAGCAACTGGGTTCCTAGGAGGAGTCAGGCAAGGTCAAAGAAGGTGACCCCTGAGCTAAGACTTTGAAGGATGCTTTTGTAGCTGAGGCTAGATTTACTCACATGTGTGCCATGGTGGAAAGAGTGCCCCTCAAATAATCAGTGGGGAAATAAATATCGCTCTGTATCATGTGGGCTAAATTAGCTGCTCCAGGGGCCAGATAATGACACAAATATGATTGTGCAAAGCAAGATATTATAAAGTATTTCATAAGCTGCAGTGATATTTTTGCAGCTCATGAAAAACAAGATAATGCCCATAAAAATAAGATACTATGGCAAAATCGGTATTAATTACTAGGAGCCAAAGTGCACTGCTTGAGGCTGTAAAACTTTTAATATTCCAGAAGAAAGCAGTTCAAGTAACAGGCTAACCACGATCGCTTAATCACTTGGCAGCTTCCCAGCCTATCTTGGTGAACAACAGAGCGGAGGCAGCAGAACCAGTCCCAAACAAACAGCCCCGTGAAGCGTTGCTAATTTGGCTGAGATGGCTGGGTGGGGTGAGGAGGACTGAGAGCAGAAAAGTGCCCTCCTTGCAATTTAGCCTCTTACTATTGATGAACTGGGCTTGGCAGGAAGCCACCAGGTTAGCCTCTTTAGGGTTTTTGCAATGCAATGGGCCATTGGTTCCTTAAGATCTGGCTTCTCCAGGTGCTGTTGATACAGATGAACGGCATTCGTCCTTAGTGGGGGCCAGAAATTCTCTCCTCCTTCCTGCCTCCCTCCTTTAAGCCATAAACACACACACGCGCACACACACACGCAGGCACGCACCCATGGACACACGCAGGCACATGCACAGGCACACTCAGTACACGGAGCTCCTACCTTCTGTAGGGGTCAGGAACTAACAGCTTCTGTTTCCACACTCTGAATGTGAAACCAATTTGGTGACAGCCTCTCATGTGCCATAAACGAAATAGAAACATATGCACATGCAGCGATAAAACAGATCCGAAACGACATCCCTGCCGCCTGTTGGGTGGCAGCTGAAATCAGACATCTTAATGTATGATATTATGGGAATTACCCACATTAAGATAAAATATCTAGATTTAAGTAACTGTCTTGTGCTCTGAATTAACTTGAAGATTGAACTCAGAAAACAAAGGCAAATGACTTGGGGCTGAGCGATTTATTTCATCGCCATCTCTGCCCGGTAGCCGCTCTGGTGCTGGGGCTATGCAGGGACACTGAGCTCTGTTTCGGGTTTTCCTAGTCAGAGAGAGGACATCTAGCTGTGCTCCAGCTTTCTGAACTGAAGGGAATGGAGAAGGCTCTTCTGTAATCAAGATGTGTGATTAGAAAATTCTAGGGGCCCAGAACTAAACAGGCTAAAAGATTAAAAGTTTAATGTAGTGAGCTCCTAAAAGAGACAGGTCAGGGTCTGATTGATCTCTGCACCCCAAGCACTTAGCAAAGGCCCCAATATGTAGCCGGTCCTTAAAAAATATTTGTTGAGTGAATGAATGAGATGTGGCAGGTCCTTGGTTCAACCACCAAGTACATATTCCATTTCCTCCTGCTTCCCACTTCCTGTCCTTGTACAGTTTACATCAGTACAAACCTCTACTTCCCTCAGCTGGTTGGAACGTGTGTTGCAGCACCATCAGCATTAGCCAATGGCAGGAAGGCTCCTTCTAAGGGGCTTTACAAGACTTTAGGGTGGTTTGGTTGCTGCTCGCTAGGAGTCTCTTTTCTGGCAGTCTCCTTTGCTGGCTAAAGAAGCAGGTCCGAATAGGAAGACTGAAGTAGTTTTTTAAAAATGGTGCAGGAGAGCAGCAATTACGAGTTTCCAAGGGTTTTCTCTGCTGGCTAGCAATGAACTTGGGTCTCTTGGGCTCCCAATCTGGTATTACTCCCCTGAGCTTACAAATGGCACTGGGTTCACCTCCATCCTTGAAGGTTTGACCCCATGTTCCTGATTGTCTTATATTTCCATGGGGAAGTTTTCCATACCTTAGTAAAGTTTCTTCAGTCTCAGTCTCACAATTCCACCGAGTTTTCCCAAATATGCCAGAAAAAAGTAATAACTTGTGGCTAAGGTTAAAAAAAAAAAAGCCCAAATTATGCTTTTTTCCAGGATGGGAAAGTCCAGTGAGATCTGAGGACCTGCTCTAAGTTGAGATGGACATTCGAGTCATTTTCACAGGTATTTGTTGCACCTGCTGTGAGGCTAGCCTGCGGGAGCTTGGGGGAGTAGGTTGGGAGTGGAGCAGGGATTTCTTCGTAAAAAAGGATGAGACATCTTCAGTTAAAGACATAATCCCTGGCCACAAGGAGTTAGTGTGTGACACATATGGCTCTATGGATAGGACACTTTATGATAAACTGAAAGTAAATAGTAAAGCAAAAGACCAAAGGAAGGAAGAGAGACGAGGGTGTCGTCTGGGTGGACAGAAGGATCAGGAAGGATTCATGGAAAGCTAAGTCTCGAGGATTGGATGGGGAGAGGTTGTCTTTGGGGAGGAGTCAATAAGCAGAAGGACGTGATTTTGATGTGGATGTTTAAGATATTGTGCTATTGGCACTGGGATAGACTTAGGGACCAATGCGTCAGGATAGAGAGCTAGCAACTGAATCCTTCATACATGGAAACTAACACCTGGCAGGCATGGCACTGCAAGCACTGGAGAGAGGAGGGACAATTTAAAATTGTGACTTGGAAAACTATCTGAACTTAAGAAAAACAAGTGAAATTGGATTCTAATGCATAAAGCATAAAAATAAATTCCTGATAAACCAGCTACTTAAATGTAAAAGGCCAAATATAAAAGCTTTTAGAGGGGCGGATGTGGCTCAAATGGTTGGGCGTCCGTCTGCCATGTGGAGGGACCTGGGTTCGATCCCCGGGACCTCCCGGTAAAATAAAAATATATATACAGAAGGCGCATGGGCTGCCAGGCTCTGTGTGCTGGTGAGCCGCCAGGCCCCAGGAGCCATGCAGCAAGATGATGACATAACAAGAGAGAGACGCAGGGGAG
>JAQZBX010087641.1:0-12841 GCA_029593785.1 Cabassous unicinctus | reverse complement strand
GGTGGGCGTGTTTGATGACATCCAGCTCATACCCTGGTGGTATGTCCCTGGGGGGAGGAAGGGGCTTCCTCCACTGTGGCACACAAACACCGGGGTAGGACATGGGCATCTCTCTGCATTGGCCACAGCTGAGACCCCCTGGCTGTGGGGACTGAGGCCCACTCGTGCAGCTGCCCTTGTCTGCCTCTGTGCACGTGAGGCGAGCGGCTTTCCCCAGAGCCTGGGTAGGGGGGCATGCTGGAGAGGGCTGGCATCTCTTAGGGGGTCTCCCCTTCTGACGGACGCTTCCAGATGGTAGCTTCAGTGTATAGTAATTCAGTGGAAATCCTCAAATTTCTCCACAAAAGCAGCGATATAAGAAGCTGTCTCATATTCTTGGCTCTGTCGGGAAAAAGCGTGTGAAAGCGCGCAGCAGCTGAGTGGGTACACAGATGATCCCACCTCAGGGCCTTGCTCGGGCTGCTCGAGTCCCAGCTCACCCCTGAGATCTCAGCTTGATGCCACCTCCAGGAAGCCCCTGAGCACGCTGGGTAGAGCAGGCGAGCCCTCCGCTTCCTCGCTCGGATGCCTGCTCACTTCCTTCATACCGCCTACCACCATCGGTAACTGTGCCGTTTGGAGCAGTTTTGACCGGCATCTCGTTAGGCTGGGAGCCCCGTGGGGGAGAGCACCAGGGCTTCATCGTGTCTCCGGGGTCAGTCTAGTCCTGGCTTAGCGTAGGAACTTAGATAAACACTATGGGGACAGTTAATGATCTGTATCTACATGGGGAACAGATTGATTTTTGTTTTACGGCCAGACACGGTTCTCAGCTGACCATAGCAAATGGCTAATAGATCCAACAAGGTGCCATCACCACAGCATCCCAGCAGGAACTGTCACACCAATGTCTCCTTTGTCCACTCATGTGCAAGAATTTCTCACTTCCTGCTCTGCCCAAGAAACAAGTATGTTGATTCTGCTGCTCTTTTCCAAATTCTTGATTGCAAAATCCTGCTGGGTCTTATTGCTTTGAATCCTACTGAATGACTATATTTTACCTCTGACATACTTCCTAACTCAGGATCTTCTGCAATTTTTAAGATGCTGGTGGTTATCAAGGACCCTATTTCAACTGCACCCTTTATTCTTGCCAACAGTTTTTCATGGAGTTAAAACAATATTGTGGTGGGGAAGCGGGTGTGGCTCGATGGATGGAGCTCCCGTTTACCATGTGGGAGGCCCCGGGTTTGCTTCCCGGGGCTTCCTTGTGAGGGCGGGCCGGCCGGCCCGCACAGCGCGGTGGGCTGATGCGGCGGGACCTCACAGCAGGGGGGAGATGGGCGAACGCGGAAGAAACACACAGCGAATGGACACAGTGGAACACAAGCAGCAAGGGGGGGATAAATAAATAAATAAATAAATCTTTTAAAAAAAACAAAAAAAACAACAACACAATATTGTGGGAACAGATGTGGCTCAAGCAGTTGAGCACCTGCCTCCCACATGGTAGGTCCTGGGTTCAGTTCCCAGTGCCTCCTAAAGAAAACAAACAAACAATGAGCAGACAACGAGGAAGCCATCTCAGGGTAGCTGATGTGGTTCCATGGTTGAGCACCAGCCTCCCACATACGAGGTCCCGGGTTCAATCCAATCCCCAGTCCCAGTACTTCAAAAACAAAGAAACAAACAAAAAACTCACAATACTGTGGGGAACGAAGTGGCTTCAGTGACCTCAGAGGTGGAAGGTCATACAAACCTAACACAATCGCTATGATTTAGCTGATTAGAGATTTTCTTGTGGCTCAAGAATAAGTATGTACACCCTTCCTATTACCTAATATCCACACTAGGAGTTTCACTCTTGGGTGGTTCTCCCATGTGAACCAAAGAACCAAGGAAACCTATCTCACCTAGATGATAATTCTTTGTAAAGGAGGGTAGGTGTGCAGTATGAATTGTTTTCCTACAAAAAAAATGATAAAGGTAAAACAGTTACCCTGTGGTGGGAGACTCACTATATTTTCATTTATTTTTGTGGTTTAAGGAGGCGTTTCCTGGCTTGTTAGAATGTCACAGAAACCAAAGATCACAGCTTTAAGCCATAAGCTGAGCGAAATTAAATTTTATAAAGTGCTTCTCCTCTCTGTAGAAGATTAAGTATCAAATATTGGTTCTTTCTCCAGAAGTCATCTTTAAAACCTAAACTACAAAACCTCTTGTACTGTCTTGTCTCCACAAATTTTCCAGGCCTCATGTATACTTTTACCAAAACAGCATTCATCTTCAATTCATATATTACTGAGATTTCTTTCATGATTCTCAGATTCCCCATGAAGATATATCTGGAATGAACTGAGGGTCATTATTTCTCTAGGATGTTATTGATAGCTCCTGTGAGAACTTGTGTTTCTATGGCAAGGACATAAGTAAACCTCTCAACAATTTGCAATTCATGAATTCTTAAAAAAGCGTGAGTACATGACTGCCAACATGTTCATCAAGTAAATAGATTTTAAGAGCACAAATAGTTCCTGGACATGTCTAGAAAATGCCGCCATTATTTTTTGAATAACCCCAATACCCATGTACCATCCTTATTTCACTTGAAGACAAGAAAATGGAAGCACATGGTAATTTTTGGGAGTCAGCATCAAATAGTAGAAACAGCAGGGCCTTCGGACCAGATAGACTTAGGTTTGCACTCTGAGCCTCCTGCTTGTCCTCTCAGCTTTCTGTTCCTCTTTGTAAAGTGAGGGTGACAACACTTAATCCAACAGTGGAGATTGATTAAGATAATGAGTGAGCAGCACCCGGTGCTGTCGATACTGGGGGAATGTTCTCTTTCTTAAAGTATTATATCAAATAAAGAGAAAACAACAGAAAATCCTCTAGGCAGTTTATTGATGATGAAAACCTTCCACCAGCCTCCACAGCAGCTCCCCCAGCTCAGCTTCAGACACCAGCTACGTAAGTGTCTTCCCTTCAGTCAGCAACCGCAAAGCCGGCAGTACCTCACCCAAATTTAATTCTGACTCCACCAGACTCCACAGGGGAAGGGCCCCCTTCTAGGAGACTGTGCTTCAGGCACCAGCTGTGAGTGGGGGGCCGTCCCCCCGCCTGTCGTCTCCTCAGCAGATGAGCCCACCATGAGAACAAAGGACTCCTGTCACAGGAAATTCCAGGGATTCAAGGTACTTCCCCAGGAACTGAGAGCAAAGACCAGCCAAGTTTTTTTTATTATACTGCACTAGAATAATATATATTGTGTTTTATTGCTGAGAGACTCACCTATTTCCTCAAGGTCATCATCAAAAACCAACTGACAGGAAGGATCAGCATTTCCGTGACAGAAATGTTCTACATCTGCTCTGTAGATGGTAGCTGCTGGCCACATGTGGCCACGGGGCACTTGAAATATGGCTAGTGCAACTGAGGAACAGAATTTATATTTTAATTTAATTTTAATTTTATACAGACACGTGGCTACTGGCATCATATTGTACAGTGCAGTTCTGGTGAAATGGTAAGCTCAAATTTATCCCAGGCTTATCCAAGTCAACATCCACAATTAAAAAGGCGCACGACACCATTACTCACATGACATGATTAACTGATTCATCGCATTGCAAGCCTCACTGCAATGCTAAAGTGAAATCTTTTCTTGATAAGCCCACTTCCTGACTGTATTTACACCCCTAACCACAGCCTTCACATAGCTGAAGAAGGCAGAAGTTCCCATCTGAATTAAGGGACAGCGTGGTCTGGTACGACTGTCTGGAATCAGGCTGGTAACACTTTCCCATCCAACAGGATGATGACGAATGTGAGCGAGAACTCGGCCCCCTTTCGTCCTTTCTTGAGAAGGTTTCTTTAGTCAAACACAAATGTATGTTCACAAGTATGTCTAAAGGGCAAGAGTTGTCTATGAGAATTGTGATTAAAACTTCTTTTTCCAGCCCTCCTGGGGAGACTTTAAATCCGTTGTGTGCTGGGTCAATTGGAAATGAAGGTGGTTGTGAATGTAAAGGGGATGAGAAAAAAAATTAAAATGTATTAAGTTCCAAAACAGGAAAAGAGAAGGCCCTCAAAGCAAAAGTGAAAGAGAAAGACAAGAAGATAATGTGTGGAGCATCCAAAATGGTAGAGGGGGTGGCGGCACCTGCAGGAGGCAGAAAGAGAGAACATCCCACATTCACGGGGAGACTAATCCAGAGCTGAGCTCTCCTCCGAAACCTCCGTCCCAGAGACCCCCCAGCTGGCCAGTGAAGAGTCTCAGAGCGGCTCTTAGCCGGCAGTGCTGGGACTCTGAGCTCCTTGGAGGCCCTTCTCTCCCTCGCTGCTGCTGCTGCGTGGTCCTCTTCCGGCTGAGCTTCCCCGCTGGCCTCCGCGGACGGCCAGCCAGCCTGTGCACTGCTCAGCTCCAGGCGCTGTCCACTGGTCGGCGTCACCAGCCCAGCGCTGCCTTAGGACAGCCTCCTGGCTGAGTTCTCCAACCACACAAAGGTGCCATGTGTCCTGGAAGCCCCCCGTTTGTCCTTGGTGCCACCCTAGGACTTCCTCGCTCTCGGTTTTTAATGTGAGTACTGGTGACGTCGTGCACACCCACGGCTCCACCCACCACCTGTATGCCACCTACGTGGCTCTTAATTCGTTCTCTTAGCTACAGCAGATTTCTCTCCTCAGCTCTGAACTCCCATCTAATTGGGCTTTACACAGCTCTGTTCAGATGTCTCAGGAATACCACAAACACATTGGAAAAAGAATTGATTCCCAATCCTGATTAACACACAACCCCCATCTGGTCACTCCATGTCATAATTATCTCCATGTCACGCCCCTCCTCAGACCAGTCCTTCCATCCTGGGGATTCTGCCTCAGTTAACCTCTTGAACCTCTCTCCCTTCCACAGTCTTTCCAGAGGTGCCTGGGGCTTCTCAATGTTGCCTTTCGTCATTCATCTTCTTTTATGTCCATCTGGTCCTTTCTGTCTCACATAGCTGCCAGCGGATCTTTCTAAAATGCAGATTTTATCCTGCTACTCTCCTGCTGAAGATTCTTCAATCTTTATGCCTTGCTAGTATGATTCAGGATAAAGTTTGAATTCCTAATCATGGCAGAGAACGTGGCTTGTGTGAGCTTGTTGCTCTGCTTTTCCACTTGCATCTCCTAGCATATCCCTTTACTTTATTCATATATGCTTTAGTTTGCTAAAACTGCTGGGAGCAAAGTACCAGAAATGGGTTGGCTTTTACAATAGGGATTTATTAGGGGAAAACCTAACAGTTTTGAGGCTGTGGAAGTGTCCAATCTAGGCATCATCAGAGATGCCGTTTCACCCAGTAGCAGCCGAGGGTGAGCTGGACCCCTCACGTGGCAAGGCACAATGGCAGGTCTGCCAGCCTCTCTGCCTTCCCCTCCAGGCTCACTTTCTCCTGAGCTCAGCTGTGGGTTGCTCCACTGATCCCAGCTTCTGGCCTCTGTCTCAGCCTTTCAGGGTCTCTCTGACTTTCTGCAGCTATAGGAGACCCTGGAGTCCTTTCTCATGTGGTAAAATGGTAGCTCTCCTGTGTGTTCCGTTTATATTAGACTCCACTAAAAGGATTAGGACCCACCCTGGGCTCTGCGATCTAATCAGAGGCCCTTAACCGGATCCATCTAGTCAAACCAAACATAAGCTATCAAAAGGTCCCTTGACTGAGTCTAACCAAAAAGCCCCACATACCTTATATGCACAGGAATGGGTTAGCCTAAGAACAGAATCTCCTAGGAGCCACAAATACTCAAACCAAGACAATATACATTAACAGGTCACACTCAACCCCCAAGACTGGGCCAAAAGCCTTTCCTAGAACTCCATTAGCTTCTACCAGGGACATTGCAATAGCTTCCCAAATCCGTCTTCCCCTGTAGATTTTAAGTACTGGGAAAGCAGGAATATAATTTTATCTTTATCTCTAGCACCTGCCTACCACCTGGCACTCAGAACATGTTAATAAATGTTTGACAAGTAGGTGGGTGGATGAAGAGGTCAGAGAGAAGGGAAAGGGAAAAAATAATGAATTTCAAATGTTTCTGGATGATCATGAGAAGTGAGGAGTCTAAGGAGGCCGGGAAGGAAGGAAATAGCAGCTGGGGTGCAGGAAGTGTCTTTTGATGTAACAATCCCTCTCCATCTACGCTTGCAGGAAGTGTAGAACTGATGGCACCGTTGCTTCAGGGCTCAGACATTTTTATGGGTCTGTTTTGTTTTGTTTTTTACTTGGAAGCATTACTACTCTAAAGACTTTGTCTCCCATGACAAAGCTATGGATATCACTGATGAACCTTAAATGAAACGTGTTATAATATTTAAATGTGAAAAAATAGTGGAAGAGAATAGTAAAAATATTGCCTTTACACAAAGCTATTTCAAAACGGTAAGTGTAAGAACTCTCCTAGCACATTTTTCTTTTCTATACCATTCTGCTCTTTCTTTTTAAAGATTTTGTCATTTTGAAAGTACGCAGCTGCTCACAGCTATAAACAGACAGCTGAGGCACATATATCTGAAATACATTTAATATCCCTATGAAGCTATAGCTGTCATTTCCTACATGCACAAACCAGGGAGATACCTTTTTGTACCATATAAATTGTAAGTCTGAGATTTTGTTTTGTCTTGAGTTCAAATATCTGGGGGTTTTCTGCTTCTTTGGTTGCCACAATCAACAGAGCCAGTGATAGGATACTTCATTTCTTAAATGAACAGCCACAGAGATTTGGAAGAAATCAAAGCCGCATATCATTAGTTTGGGAGAAACTTAAACCGTAAGACTGGAAACTGCATTTCATAGTTTCAAACACAGACAATAAAAATGCAACTAATTTTAAAAAGCCTTTTAAATAGTTTACCAAGCCCATGATTTGCTTCAAATATAGCTTTCTTTATAGTATTGGGCATTCAGGAGATACTCAGCAAATACTTATTTTTAAAAATTTAGAATTACTTTAAATAATTTTAAAAGTATAACTTTTATAAGCCTCAGTTTACTCATCAGTAAAATGGGATTGACACCCATCTCATAGGGCTGTTGCAGGATTGAAATAGATAGTGCTTTGTACTGTGCCCAGCACGCGGTAACCACTCAATCAATGGTTGCCTTTATTATTTGCATTTTGATCCTTGTAAACCTTGGTTAAGGAATGTTTTTATTTTTAACATACTATAGAATTATAAGACTGTGTGTCCTTTATGTCAATTCCAAAAATGAGGTTTTAGTTGAGTAACAAAACAAAAAAATTCAGAGGTAAATTGGGAGCTCTAATTAAATACAGCCAGCCAATCATGAGAAAGTGGTCTGGTGAGGACCAAGGAGCTTATGAAACAACTTCTTGCACTTCGGAATGAATTACTGGCCACACAGCCTTAAGCTGGTATTGAAAAACAACGCACACATAGGTCAGATGCAAAATGTGGCTGAATGTGAATTTTCTCCCCAGCTAGGGTTTCCAGCAGTTCTCATATAGATCTATGACCCTGACTAGGCTGCAAGCCACTGTCTTGGACCGCTGCAGCCACAGAGGCCAGCGTGTGTTTCCCTTACGACAGTGTGAGAGAGGCCCCCTGGAAGAGGCCCCGATGTACTTGGTACTGCAGATGCTTTTCAAGTGTATTCTGAGGTTTTCTGTTTCTCCACGAGTATGTTCTGCTGCTCTCTCCTCAGTGGACTCAGAGCCGCTGGGCACAGGCACCCGAGTCGCTCTCAACTTTGCTACTTCACTCCTCGAGCATTAAATAGTTGTTTCAGGAGTCTTCTCTGCTATTGCCAATATTCCAGAATATACACAGCATTTTCCTTTTACGTGATGACATGGGGGCTGCTTCTGTGGTAACGTGCGTGATGAGACCTCAAAACCTACAGCAGGAAGAGTCGCTCACTTTCCGTTTAGAGGAAAGAATGAAGGTCATCAGATGGTGGACAGTACAGTTTTCATAGAACAGCATGAGTCAAAATAATAAAATTCAACTCATAACAGACGAGATTTGCAAACCTGCAGAAATCACCTAAAATTTTATATTGATTCCCAGGCTTAAAAGCAAGAAGAACTGGGTCAAAAATTTATTGACATCTCTAATTTCTAATGAAGAAATTTTGCAGAAAGGCCTCAGGAGCAGAAGGGACGGGATCTGCAGGTAGTCTAGAAATGAGTGGGAAGGCCTTGGCACAAGACTTTGATGGGGTTTGTCTAGCAGTGATCAAAAGGTAGAGACACAAAAACCTGATAATTCCAGAATAATCGAATCCTTACACTGTGGGGAAGGGATTTCGCCTAGATTTCGTCGTACATCGTGTGAGCTGTTTCAAGTGTGTTCACTGCACTTTGCTCTAATTTGACTAAATAAATGTCTTCTTGCAAATCTGGAGTCCCAGTGTAACACAGAGTCTGACTCCATTTCTTGACGTGTGACTGCAGACTGCTTTTAAGCTTCGCCCGTCCTTCTGCCTCTTCTCTCCCACATCTGGGCAAGCTAAGAAGGTCCAGGCGTGCTTCCCCCTGGCACCAGTGTTAAGTTCAAGTCCTGCACTGGGACTTTCACACCACCCCCACCCTGTCACCATCATAAAAATTCCAAGCCAGGCTCTTTTCCCTACACCCTCAGGTAATTTTCAGACCAGCTTGGGAGGCCTGTGCTGCTCTCTGCAGAAACTTCATTTTGTGGATAATACACCTTATCAAACCCTCTTGGTATCTGTGTGGCATCACCAGTCCCAACCTATAAACTCAATGCTGGAAGGGAATCCATTCCACCCAACTGAGTAACCACAACACCGGGATGCCATGATACTGGACGGAGGGGCTCTGCATAATAATTGCTGTACCTAGCAAGAAATTGCATCCAAAAGAAACTTAATAAACTGGAATTCTAGTAAATACATCAGTTTCTTGTGAGTTCACATACTGAGAATCCATTGCATCGCCCCTAGCCAGTGCTCGTGCATTGCCAAGACTGAATTTCAGAACCTGAGAGTTGGGGTCTAGTCTTCGGTCTTTGGTAACCCCCTCAAAGGACTACTAGAAAACATTTCTTTTTGCCTCTATCTGCCACAGGGAAACACAATTTCACTCTTCTAAAAAATAATACACTCTCTATTTGAATGAATAGTTTTACATCAGAGGTAGCAAACATAAATGTCTGCAAGAGGCAGCATGTCACCTACATGGAGCAGGTAAAAGAAAAAGAGGTGCTGAACTTCTGTATTAGAGCCCAGGAGGGCTTGGCTCTGTTACGTTGTCTGTTTAAAATACTCTTGCATTGTAAAAGGCAAGATAAAGCAAGCTTTTGACCTTCTGCTGTAAATGTGAAAGTTGAAACGTTGCATAGCTAGAAATACTGGAATTTTAACTTCTTTATTAATCATATCATCTCCTGATATCTGCAAGGTAGAAACTAACTTATAATGATGCACATAAATGGAAAAACATTGCCACTGAAGGTAATGAGGCTTTGGTTTTGATTCTCTCTTGCTTGCTGTTTCCCCTGTTTTCCTAATCATGTTAACCAGACCCTTATGCTGCATTAAACTGTTACAAAAGCTGATGTTCAATTGACGGGCCTCTCCCCTTAAATAAACTAGGTAAGTTAGTTGATGTTGATATTTCATGCAGTATTGCAGGGAGCCTTTGAGCTGGTTGATAACATAACAAATATGCAAATGCAGAGATGGTTTTTAAAGAACTCTGGGGTTTTGAATTGAGGCTCAGACACCACCTTTACCGCTACTAACGACTTGGAAAAGCCTTTAACTCATGTGTCCCGTGGAGAATCTTGTAAGGATTAAATGAGATTGCATACATAAAGCATTCCTGTGCCCGCAGAGGAGGCGCTTAATACGTGCTAACCTCTTTCCTTCCAAGTGAGCCTCTCGGGGCCCTGTGGATTTGTAACTCTGAAACCTTGTAGAGGCTTCGTGAGCCTGAGAGCTGATCTTTATTTGGCATATTCAAGTTTGCGTAATCATAAAGGACAGTTGAATTTATTTAATTTGTGGAGGTGCAATAGTTACGAAACAGTGGAGGGAGGTGCTCTGTGGTGTGTTGATTCACCCCTTTTTGAATTTGACGCAATGGAGATGGTGGAGAGAATCCCCGGTAGCTATTCAGACACTGGGCCCTGGCCCTCTCTTGCTCTCTGGCAAATCCCAGGGAATCCATCTGCTTCCAGGAAACCCAGCCCTGGCCAAAGTCCTAATCAACCAACACAATCGGGCAATGGACATGCTGATAAATGAGCCCACTATTTACTTTAAAGGAGTGCTCTCTATGTGAGCTTGTCACCTAGCCTTGAAATGCATTCTTGCAAACTAATTTCTCGGAAGCAAGTAAACTGTTTCTGAAGCTAGGAGTGGGTGAGGTTACGAAAGGACCTGCTTTCTCCCTCCCCAACAATCTTTCCTGAAAGTTAATCTCCTTATAAGCCTAAAGCAAAGCCACTTATAAACACCAGGTCAGTGCAAAAGCCTGTTAGTGCAATGTCATGGTTGAACACGCAATTGAACCAAAGGTCAAGTTTCAGCCACAGTCCCCATAGCAATTGTGACCTGGGCACTCACCACTTCAGCACGAACAAGCCACAGAGCCTCCACAACCAGAGCAAGGGTTCCTGCAGTGACTCTAGGCCTTTCTGTCTTGCAAAAGTTTTGGCGATTATGTTGCATTTGATTATTTCAGTGTGTTTATTCACATCAGTATTTCACCAGCATCGCATTTAGGTTCTGCTACTGACAGTTCTTCAAAGTGGCCTCACAGTTTCAAAGGTGATGGCCACAGCCATCATGCAGTTTGGCAATTGTCTGTTTGGGGCAACAGCGCCCCTGCACTTTTATGGAGAAACACTTGTGGCAAGTTCTGGCTGGTATAAGCCGTAACCTGCAGGAGATGACCTGCAAGTGGGAAACGCTTGACTGTTAAGGGCGCAGTGCCAGGAGGTGGTGTGCCCAAAGCTACCAGCGAGGTTCTGTGGAAACCACCAGATGAAATGGCAACAGTGTAAGCACTGGATCAAATTTGTTTTAAAAGCTGCAGCATACATGATTTTTATCACACACTTGACAGAACTCCAAGCGCAGTGGGCGTAGCTTCGTCATCACTTAGACAGAGCAGCAGTGCTCGCTGGCCCGGTCAGCACAGTCAAGCTCAGTGCAGCAGCTCGGCAGTACCGAGAGCCCCTGGCCAGGCTGGCCAGTCGAGTCAAGTGAGGGAGCCCAAACTACCCAGTGCCAGCAAACGGTGGCCCAGGGCCAGGGCGCCTCATCGGACCCCGCCAGCCCCGCACACTCACACACTGGCTGTGCTGCACCGACAGGCAGGGGTGTGAAGTTATGCCCAGACCACGGGTTTGGTGAAACCTGAAATATTTGCAACCTGGACCTTTACAGAAAATTCAGCAAGAAAACGTAAGCAAAAGCAGACATATAAATCCATTGCCTAGATTGCATGACTCTCTATTATTTTGGCCAGGAAAAAATGGACAAAAAAGTACATGGACTAGAAGAGACCATTTAATTTATTCGGCTTTTAGGCCGCAAAGTTACCAAATCCCAGTTAAAATCTTCCCTTATACGTTTTCAGAAAAGAAGATATGACTACCCTTTTCCATAATTGAAGCCACAGATAGGCTCAGTGTATTTTAAAATCTGTGTCTTGCTAGGTTTAAAGATCTAGAGTTCAACTGTCCTGCATTTGAAATCCAAACGGAAAAAAATATGTCTGTTTTTTAAAAATTGAAAGTCAAGCATAAATTATAGATTTAGGAAAGATTCATGAAAAATAACTATACAATATCCCAAGCAAAATATTTGTCACTTAATAACCAAACTCTTGAGAAATGAGAAATAATGGACAAAATGGTTATATTCAATACAGCATGAAAGAGTGCCAGAAGGAACTTAGTAACACACAAAACCAATCTTGCAAAAATTAGGTAAGAAATAAAAAGCTAGAGGAAAGGTGGAAATATTTGTGGAAGTTCCAGCAAAGAAAATTTTGATAAACTGCTGTTAAAATCAGTCATAAGAAGAAGTAAGTCATATGAAATTTTAATAAGACAGGCTGGGAACTTGGGTGCTATCCTGAGTGAAAGAATAATGGGAGCAAGTGTGGCAAATGGCAAAGATGTTAGCGTCACACCGAAAAAACAAACAAAGCAAAACAGAAACCCTCAGGTGACTCACCAAGAAATCAATCTGCAACTGCTTAAAAGATCAGAAGATACAGAACAATACTCAGCATGCCTTTGGCTTTCTGAAAAACACGTTCAATCAGACTGACCTCCTCCGTTCTAGGGTACAGCGGCAGGGAGAGTCAGTGAGGGAGCTGGGCCTTCGCTCAGTGCTGTGTCTGCACGAGAGGCAAACACCGTCCAGGAGAACGTGCAGGATCCCCTGGACTGTCCTCCCCGCCTGGCCACTGGCCACTCGTGGTGCTGAGCCCTTGGAATGTGGCTAGTATGGACGGGGATGTGCTACAAGTGTGAAATAAATACCGGCGTCTGAGGGCTTAGTGCCAGAAAAGAATATGAAACAGCTCCTTAATCATTTCATATTAAGTGCATGCTGAAATGGTAACGTTTGTATACATTGGGTTAAATAACTTATTAAAATTAATTTCACCAGTTAAGTTTTTAAAAAATTTAAATGACGTGGGCTTGCATTTGTGATTCCCGTTGCATGTCCTCTAGTGCTGAGCATATGAGCTCGTGCTAAGCCTGGTAGAGTGTGGGACAGTCTCATCCCGCCGCCGCAGTTTCTCCCTCTCTGTGATGGCGTGAGAAGGGTGGGAGGGCAGGACATGTCTTTGTTGGGCAGCCTTTTTTTTTTTT
>JAQZBX010087640.1:0-12846 GCA_029593785.1 Cabassous unicinctus | reverse complement strand
CCTATCTTGCACCTAGGTCCCCGGTTAGCTGCTCCGAGACACTCCTGGGCTCTGTGATGGCATTACTGTGGAAATGGAGGGGTGGAATAAGGGAGGCTCTGAGTCAAGCAGACTTGGAATCGTGTCCTTTCTGGGCCACTTAGGAACTGTGTAACCCTGGAGCGATTGACTCCACCTCTTAGAGTCTCTGAGTCTTCGTTTCCTTAACTGTAAAATGGGCACAATGATATCTCCATGGCAGAGTGGTGGGTGATTAAATTAAATAATGAACATTAACCATCTTCTCATCTCAGTTGCATGGTAGGCCTTCAGTAAGCCAGAACTTTCTGCTTTTTAAAAAAGTTATTTAATCATCATGCATTTTATATTATTTCCATTTAAGACATTCCCTCAAATAATGTCACAAGGCTGCCTTGTCTCCTTCTACCTGTAGGACATAAAACTGCCCAATCTAATCAGAGTGCCTGCATCCTTCAGTGAGCAGGCCCTTTCAGAAACAGTTAAGGACATCCCTAGTTATTTGCTTATTTTTCTGACTGAGAAGAGATTTTATGCTTGTTACAAGCAGATCAATAATGAACGCACATTCTGTTAAGTTTTCCACAGGAGTCATTTATCTCCCTCCACCTCAGTTTCCCTATTTGGAAAGCGAGCCTAACAAGGATGATAATGAAGAGCGAGGTCAAGTGAGGCTGGCAGTTGGACACCCCTACCAGCTGTGATGTAAGAGTGTGAGCTCTCCATACCCTGGTCAGCGGCGGCCCTTCAACATGGGATGACGAACTTGAGAATTTTTTCTCTCTTTAGTTGTCTAGGTATTCAAGTTAAAGCCCTTACTCTGTCAGCCTGATAAGCTGCATTTCAGTACCTACAAAATGCCATTTGAGCGAAAACAATGGGGACACTGACCATCTCCTTTTTATTCTAACCACTTTTCCCATGAGACTTAAATTTTCATTCCTCCCTTAGACGTTTTTCAAATATATACATGTGTTTATGTGTGTGATCATTGAAATTGAATTTGGAGAAGGCTTATATTTCCAGAAAGTTCTAACTCTGCTACTTTGTGAATTCACAGTCTCACTCTCCAGGTGTATTAGTCAGCCAAAGGGGTGCTAATGCGAAATACCAGAAATGGGTTGGTCTTTATAAAGGGTATTTATTTGGGGTAGAAGTCCACAGTTACCAGGCCATAAAGCTTAAGTTTCTTTTCTCACCAAAGTCCATTGCCACGTGTTGGAGCAAGACGGCTTCCGACGTTTGCCAGGGTTCAGGCTTCTTGGGTTCCTCTCTTCCCAGGGCTGCGTTTCTCTCCGGGCTTAGCTCCTCTGTTTCCTCCACAAGGTCAGTTATAAACTATCAGGCGAACGGCTCACTTCTCTTCTCCTGTGGCCTTCTCTCCAACATCAAAACTCCAACATCAAAAACTGCTTCTTCTGTCCTTTGCCTTGCCTTTTATATTTGATTCCTCTACCCACCAAGGGGTGGGGCTCAATGCCCTACTGACTTGGCCCAGTTAATGCCCTAATCATAATTTAATCATGCCCAGATTAGCAGACCAGTTTACAAACATAATCCAATATATATTTTTGGAATTCATAATTACATCAAATTGCCCACCGGCTACACCAGGTTAGTAAAATAGGGTAGAAATGGCCGTGGCCCAAGTGCCCAATCTGAGGTTTGTGATGATGGGAAGGTGCCATTTTGGGGTCTCTGAGATGGTCAAGGGTGAGTCTGGAAATCCTTGGAATAGGTTGTCTGAAACCTGGGGCTGCAGTTCTGGTTGGAACACTTGTCACTAATACTGCCAGTAACTGAGGGTGTATCATTGGTGTGGGTAGCAGTTGTAGGAGGAGAAGGGGGGGTGACAGATAGTGGGATGATTTTAATGTTTATATTCCACTGGGGTGAGCTCTAACAAAGACCCATCATTTCCCAGATAACCAATTCTTTTAAAAGAACATCTGTTGAAACTGGCAATTTACATTCTTCTTAAAATACAGAGCGATGTAATTAACCCTCTGGGGAGACTAATATTAGTTTATTAGAGACAATTTCTAGTTCTGTTTATTTTTACACTAAATGATTTGTTCAGATTGGGAGAAAATGCCGGGGGGTGGGGTGGTATGGTGTGGGCTTTTATTTGGGGTTGACTTTTCCATGTCAAGGACACACAAGGTAAGTAACCAGTTGATAATATAGTGTCACAGTGATCCATCATGAACTAATTCGAGCACATTGAAAGGTGCCTGATATTGTTTGACACTTGGATAACTCTGAATTGTTGCACTTTCAGGTATAATTAGTCTACTTTAAAGTGCATGTGTGTATATGTTTATTTAGTCCCCTCTGTCATCAGTCATGTCTTTGGGCTCCTTTGCCACCCATAACTGATGAAATTCTCGTGTGCTCTTTGCTATAGACCCTGTAAATTGATGTATATTCTCCACAAAAAGTTCATGAACATTCAGTTCTTTTTAACATTGAGCTCATTTCCAACTTCTGGCCTGTTGTGGGACAGAGGAGAGAGAAGACAGGGCATTCCAGCATGGTGCAGGGCCCACATGGAATTGTTCAGATGTTCTTAGGATTAGAAAGTGTCCACTGCGCCTTCCACCCCCGTGCTCTCCTGCAGCAAACTAAATCTACTCCTGCTTTCCGCAATCTTCAAAAATGGGGAGGCCATTGTGAAATAACCCCCGACTTCTTTTCTTCTCTAAGCTAAATACCTAGTTACTCAGCCTATGCAATGGCCCAGAGAACTTTCGCCATTACAGTTTGCTCTACTGCAACACATGACTCATTAGCGGGAGCTCATAAAATAAATCTAGGAACTCACACAAATGAGCTCACATGAAGCCTCCTTGGCTTGGCCTTAGGCCATCACTTCAGCCTCCTTTCCTACCGCTTTCTGCCCCTTGTTCAACTTTATGCTTCAGCCAAGCTGAACTGAGCCCACCAGGCTGAGTCATCCGTGCCAGCTGAGCCTCCTGCCCTGGCTGCAACCCCTACCCCAGGCTGCCCCTCCTGCCTTGACAGACCCTCTCCACACTTCGCTGCTCCTGCCTCGGCTCCCTTGTCCATTTGCACACTGCTCTTCATTCTTCAAAATCCAGCCCTTGGCATCCTGTCTTTCGTGAGGCCTTCCCAGACCTTTACTTACCTACACGATTAATCATCTCCTCCTTGTGCTACCTCTGCACTGTGGGTGCTTCTGTTGTCCAGTTACACAGTCATCTTTCCCAATGGATGGCTAATCCTTGAGGAAGAGGATCGAGTATTAATTTCTTTCCAACCTTGACACCTAATAGATACACAGTGAACAGTTGTTGAATTTAGTGCCCTCCCTTCCCTCACACTAATC
The DNA here is from genome assembly GCA_029593785.1 of Cabassous unicinctus. NCBI lineage: Eukaryota > Metazoa > Chordata > Mammalia > Cingulata > Chlamyphoridae > Cabassous > Cabassous unicinctus. The sequence goes on along the minus strand of JAQZBX010087640.1, from coordinate 9,479 downwards.
TGTATTTAAGGTCTTACGGCACTTAGTGTCTTGCTTTCAGTGAAGTCTAAGAAAGTGCATTGTATGTGTGTGCAAGTCATTATAAAATCCAATCAAGTTGGGAATTGCTGACTCATGCCTGGAGTTTCTTTATTTGCAAGCAGGAAGATGAGAGAGGAATTTGAAATCCCATGAGAAAAAAAAATGAGTACATATAGCTGTTTTGAATAATACATATTTTTGGGGGTTGGGGACAATAGTTTTTGGAGATCCAAGAGTTTCCCCCCTCCCCCATTGCCATTCCTTTCCATTTCCACTCCTCCCTTAGCTCCTTTCATCAAGATTCTGCAACCCATGGTACTACTGATTTTATACTTTCCCCTAGAACTTTCTTAAGCTGAGCAGGTGGTGTTTACTACTCTGAATACACTAAAGGATGTGATGGGGGTGGGGGGATTCTCTAGATTTCTAAAACCTGGCATTCTTCCTTGGAGATTTCTGCTCAACTACTTTCCCACCAACTCTAAATGAACCCTCAGAAGATAAGTCCTGGCTGAGACTAACTGGCATTTCCACAGAAGAAAGCAGGTGGTTCCATCAAGTGATGACATGTATAGCTTAGAGTGGGTGAGAGATGAAGGCCTGAGCCAAAGGCCAGCAGAGGTTGAACAGGGCATGCAATCAGCCACTCAATCCTGAAAGAAACACATCCTCTGAAGGTGTTTCAACTTTCGGTGTGTGTTCAAATTGAATAATAAATTATTGTCTTTTCTATTACTAAACAGTGGGCAAGGTGATCCACAAGTGAAGTCAGAGTCCACCAGAGGGACCAAACTTTTACTCTCTTTAAGTCCAAACTTATTCTCTTACTCTCATTAAGTCCATGCCTACAACTTCATAACCTCACTTTTCTCTCTTGTGTATAAAACTCACCCCACAGTGTTTGGGAACTAAATATATTCAATATCCAATCCACAATGGATTGATTGCATATAATGTACGGAGCATTCCTCTACGTCTAGGACCATGTCAGTGAACAAGAGACAGTCTGTGACCTCGTGACCTAACCATATGTAAAAGTGCTGAGCCCAGAGAGCCTGCCACATAGAAGGTATTCACGGAATCTGTGTCTCTTTCCTCCCTAGCAAGACTAGATTTATGTTCAAATTTTATTTTTATATTGGTGGAGAGAAGTTATATTGGGATGCTTATGTGCCCTGAATAATTTGCAACAGCTTACAAAGTTGTAATTCAGGGAGTAATTGGTTCTGAGAGAATGCATCATCATATCAAAATGTGGTTATCTTCAAAATTGTGGTCTTTGACAAATACCAGGAGCCTTATGCCTGATACACTGAATGCTCAGGTACTGTTAAGTATGGGAGTGGAGGGAGCCAGCATGCACTCATCTCAGACATTACTGAGCAGTAGTAGTCAGGCACAGCTCCCCACTCCAAGCAGCCAGTACACATCATCTGGAGGCAGTATGGGAAATATTCTTTATATTCCATCCTGGCAAAGTGACATCTTGATGAAACCAGTGCGATTCTTCCTGTAGAGGACCGAGTGGCCCTCTGCGCAGCCATCTCAGTTTGGGGAACTTATTTTCAATGATGTGTTGTTGTCAGAGCTTGGCTTTCCTCCTGGGAAAAGGCTGGCAACTCTTTGAACCAGTTACCCAATGGAATAATGTTTGTTTCCTATTTCCATTGTCTGCCTGAGCCTGGCATTCACTCTCCAACCGGAAGCCAGAGCTGCATAAGAAAATGTTAAGAATCTGTATTTTAAGACAGGTGGCTAGCATTGCTCTGGCTTAGAAGCTGCTCTGAAACAGAAAGGATTCACTGCAAGAACCGTTATAATGGCAAGCTTACCCAGTTCATCAGAGGCATGATTCGATTTATGCACAAAGTTTTGGAAATATATCTGTTGCATCAAGCCATGTCCACTTGGATGAGTAATTTATGTGTGCATTTATCATTCCCTTTTTCAGCTGAGAAGAGCAATTGCATTTGGGCACTCTAGGTGTCTATGGTGTTAGGTCAGGGTAGATTATTGGTAAAATATCTGGAGATGTTTAAGGAGAGTCATTCCTTTTACAAGTTATGATTAATGACATAACAGCAGCAGCTGTTATCTATAATAAATGTAGATAATACTTATATAGCGCTTGCTCTGTGTGTGTGTGTGTGTGTGTGTGTGTGTGTGTATAAAATACTGTAGTGAATTCATTTGTTTGCCCAAGTTTGGACATGTTCTTAGTCCTGGTGTGTTTTCTACTGGGTGTGGGCCCATTGTAAATAGGATCACCTGAAGATGTTGCTTAAGTTGTGGCCCAACTGAATCGGGTTAGACTTTAATCTGGATTACTGGAGTCCTTTATAAGTAGACATATATATGTATATATCTCCAAGGGAAGAAGCCAGAAGTCAGTGGAGCCCAGAGGAGAAAGAAGAAGACAGCTCCATGTGCATTGACATGTGACAAAGCCAAGGACCAAGGATCACCGGCAACCAGCCCCACACACCAAAAAGTCTGTGGTGAGAAAGCATTGCCTTGCTGATGCCACCATTTTGGACTTCTAGCCTCAAAACTGAGACAATAAATTTTCACTGTTTAAGCCAACCAACTGTTTGGTGTTTGTTTTAGCAGCCGGGAAACTAAGACAAAAACTTACATAGCAGTCTATTCTGAGAGTTCCACATTTATCATCCCCTCATGACAATCCCATCCCCATTTTAGAGATGAGATAAACTGAGGCATATAGAAGGAGAGTAACCTGGTCAACAATAGCATAAAGGGAAGCGGGTGTGGCTCAATCGATAGAGCTCCCGTTTACCATTTGGGAGGCCCCGGGTTCGCTTCCCGGGGCCTCCTTGTGAGGGCAGGCCGGTCTGTGCGGCTGAGTGGGCTGATGCAGCAATACCTCACAACAGGAAGCGGGTGTGGCTCAATCGATAGAGCCCCCATTTACCACGTGTGAGGCCCCGGGTTCGCTTCCCGGGGCCTCCTTGTGAGGGCAGGCCAGCCCGCGCCGCACGGTGGGCTGATGCAGTGGGACCTCACAGCAAGGGGGAGATAAGCAGACACGGAGAAAACACACAGCGAACGGACACAGCAAGCACAAGCAGCAAGGGGGGGGATAAATAAATAAATAAATAAATAAATCTTAAAAAAAAAACAACAACAATAGCATACAGCTGAAAATGGTTGCCTAACCCTCTAGAATCTAAGATCTTACCTATTACATGATATATGATTATCCTGCATTTTATCTTCATTTGGATAGATTAATGGTGACACTTCCTTACTCAGTAGATTTAGGATTCCAGACTTTTACGAGGATCAGAAGGTAACAAAGTTGGGAACCAGAGACTTGGAACAAACCTGAATCTCAACATGGCGACTCCTTCCCTTTGCATTTTGGTTGTGCCAATAAGTAAACATAAGGCAAACAAACACAAAGCAATAAGCAAACAAAAGAAAATAAAAAGAGCAACAAAGCACTTTTGGGCCTCTTTAGAATTCTTTAGTTGGGCAACACTTTGAAAACCTTTTTGATGCTAAGGCCAGGAGTCCTTCGTGTGAGCCTCACATATATACTCTGATTGGAAATGCCCCATCTCCTGGGTTCGTGTGGCGTGGCTTAATGGACTGTACATCGGTTGCTTTTTGAGAAAAAGAAGTTTAAGGTTTGGCCATTGGTTCTTAAGTCAGCACATTGTGCTTTCTGTCAATTAACCCCCCCCCCCCCATTTTTATGGTATGGCCTTTCCTGTAATTACAGTCAAGATCCTATAGCCGGAGGAAGGCCTGTCAATTGAGTAAGAGGCTGATGTCCATTGTGTGGTGACAGCCTGTTCCGAGGGTTTTAGGCCTGTCCGTAGAGAGGCTCATTATTTCCTTCTTAGGTACTTTGCCTCCACCGAGTTCACCACCATCAGATGAATGGAGGTGTCTTATTCCCTGGCCGAGCCCAGGAGGTCGGGTCCCTTGGACATGATGACGCACTGCAAAGTGGAGATGCTTCATTGATTTGTATTTTTTAAAATTAGAAATCATTATTTAATATGCATCTGTGTGCTCATAGGAAAATATCTGGAAAGATGTATAGCAAACTGATGGTCAGGCTTTACCCCTGGGAAGTCGGTTTGGGTAGTAAGCCATAGGATGATGGTCTCATTTTGCCTCAGACCAATCTATATTTGATTTTTTTTTCTCAATCAACTTGGATTTTTAAAATAATAATTTCAAATTATTGTGAAAAAATATTCAAATTAGAGAATTGAAGTAAATGACCTTATTTCTAATTTTTAGAAATTCCCTAAGACAGGAAAATTTTGAATGGACAACCACAAAGTCTTCTGAATACCCAAAGGGGTGCCTTAAGCAGAACTACAGGTTTTCACTTTTGCACTCAGAACTTTCTGGCTGTTCATTTTGACTCTCTTTCCACATGGTGTAATATAGCTTCACTGACTGCCATCGCCACCCCCACCCCCCCAATTCTCTGACTCCTCATTCTTGTCCCATTTGCCAGTCACTCCTTCTGACTTCTTGAAACATGACCTTTTTTCTCAGAAGGAAGCAATGTTCTGTATTCCTATTCATTTTTCATTTCCCTGTTGCATAAAAAGGTCAAGGACAAGAAGTTCTGGTTGACCAAAATGACAGAGTGAGACACTCCAGGGTTCTGTTGCCTCACAGAATCTTTGAACAACTAGTGAAAACTGGCAGACCCATCTTTCTTAGAGCTCTGGAAAAGAGTTAAAGGTTTTTAGTAAATGGGTGAGCACCAAATCAAGAAAATGGCAACTTAAAAATAGTAGGAAAACCTCATGGTGCCCTTGCTGGCCCCTCCATAACCCTCCCCTGCATGGTGTGGAACTGATCTGTGCTTTTAGTGTGGGTCCCTGGACCCAGTTCCATAGGGAGCAGAGTGATCCCTATGCATATACTGGGGTGCATGTATGTCTGTGCCAGTCTAGTTGGTGGCAGCCTGAAGGACTGAACCTGGACACTTGTCTCTTGCTCACCATCTCAGAACTTGCCATCCACACAGAAACAGCTTGGAGACAGTTAAATCAGTTGGAAAAATAATCAAATCAGAGCCTAGAGTAAAGGATTACTGACTCTAAGACATACAGTAGAGTACCCAGACAGGGGAAAGACGGTTTCATGGGAAGGAATTCCTAAGGCCATGAGTACATGTCCAGTACAAGCTGCATGCTCAATAAAAACCAGAAGGGGTCCTGCACTTTTGCCTCAGTCTGTTCTTCATTTGGTAGGAGGGCTAAGCTCTGAAAGAGTATACCAGCCAACACAGAGCCAATCTACAAAGACTATGAAAGATGTTTTTGTTGTTGTTCTTGTTAGCTCCTAGTTTTCAATGAAATCCCTGTTATATCAGTAGTTGGAATAAACTTAAGGAACAGACACTTCAGGGACTAAATTCCTAAATTAACACATTAAAATATTAAAATGTACAGTGTGTTGGGAAGCAGGTGTGGCTCAGTGGATAGAGCCCCTGTTTACCATATGTGAGGCCCGGGTTCGCTTCCCGAGGCCTCCTTGTGAGGGCATGCCGGCCTGAGCGGTGCGGTGGGCTGATGCAGCGACCTCACGGCAGGAAGCAGGTGTGGTGCAATGGATGGAGCACCCGTTTACCATATGAGAAGCCCCGGGTTCGCGTCCCGGCGCCTCCTTGTGAGGGCAGGCCGGCTCGCACGGCGCCGTGGGCTGATGCGGCAAGACCTCACAGCAAGGGGGAGATAAGCAGACACAGAGAAGACACGCAGCGAATGGCCACAGCAACACAAACAGCAAGGTGGGGATAAATAAATAAAATAAATAAATCTTTAAAAAAATAAAAAATAAAATAAAATGTACAGTGTGCAACAAAAGGTTACAATGCATACAAAGAAACAAGAAATGATGGCCCATGCAAAGGAACAAAAGAAAATATTGGAAATTGGACATACCAGTTTAAGACTTAAAAAAAAAAGGTCTTAAATCTGCTCAAATAGCTAAAGGAAAAAACAGACAAGGAGCTAAAGGATATCAGGAAAACAATATTTCAACAAAATGAGAATTTCAAAAAAGGGATAGAAATGATAAAAAAAGGAACCAAACATCCATAATGGAGTTGAAGTCCACAATCACTGAAATAAAAAATTCCCTAGAGTGGAATTGCAGGTGCCTGAAGAAAGACTCAGTGAACACAAAGATAAGACAATAGAAATTATTCAGGCTGAGGAACAGAAAAATAAGAATGAAGAAAAGTGAACAGAGCCAGCGCCCTGAAGTTCACTATCAACGATACCATTATATACATTATAGGAGTCCCAGAGGAGAAGAAAGAGATAAAGGGGACAGAAGGCGTATTTGGTGAGCTAATGGCAGAAAACTTCCCAAATGTAGTGAAAGTCATTAATATAGATTCAAGAATCCCATTGAATCCCAAACAGGATAAACTCAGAGATCTTCACTGAGACACATTATAATCAATCTCTCAAATGCCACAGACAAAGAGAGAATCCTGAAAACTGCAAGAGGGAAGTAACACATCATGTGCAAGGGAGCGTCAATATGAATTAGTGACAGTTTCTCATCAGAAACCGTGGAAGCAAGAAGGCAGAGGGACAAAATCTTTAACGTTCTCAAGGATAATAATTGTCAACCAGGACTTTTATATTTGATGAAACTCCCTTTCAAAAATAATGGAAAGATTAAGACTTTCCCTGATAAACAAAAGCTGAGGGAGTTTGTCACCACTAGACCTTCCCTACACACAATGGTGAAGGGAGTTCTTCAGATTTAAAGGAAAGGACACTAGACAGTATATTGAAATGGCATAAGAAATAAAGACCTATGGTAAGGGTCGCCATGTGGGCAGATATAAATGCCATTGCTATTGCACTATATTTTTGGTAAGCAGCTACACTTTTTACTTCTTATGGGATCTAAATGCAAAAGTGATAAATCTACGGTTTTGCACATTCAATGTAGAACGATATAATTTGTGATGAGGACAACATAGAGGTGGGGGGATGGAGAGGTACGGGAACGTAATTTGTGTATGGTATTCAAGTCAAATCAAACAAGATTGGTACAGATTTACAGTGTTAACTTTAAGCCCATGGTAACCACAAAGAAAATATATGAAAAATATACACAGAAGGAAATGAGAAGGGATGCATATGGTACAGACAAAAATAAAATGAAGTAGGCATTAATAGGAGAATTGAGGGCCCAAAAAAGTATAAGACTAACAAAGATTTCGTAGCAAAATGATAGAAAAAAAGTCCTGCATGATTTATAGTTACTTTGAATGTAAATGGTTTAAATGCTCCACTCAAAATACAGAGATTGGTAGAATGGATTAAAAAGCATGAACTGACTCTATACTTTTATAGTTTTACCTTAAATTCAAAGACACAGAGCCAGTGGAGCTCAGTGGTTGACAGCCGGCCTCCCACTTACGAGGTCCTGAGTTCAATCCCCAGCCCAAGTACTTCCAAAAAAAAAAAAAAAAAAAAATTTCAAAGGCACAAGTAAGTTGAAATTGAAAGGATAGATAAACATGATTCCATGCAAATTGGAACCGAAAGAAAGCTGAGGTGGCTATACTAATATCAGATAAGATAGGCTTTTAGTAAATAGCTGTTAGAAGGGACAAAGAAGTACACTATATATTGATGAAAGGATCAATTCAATAAGAAGATATAACAGTTATAAATATATATGCACCTTACGGCAGAGCCCCAAAACAGATGGTTCCACATTGATAGTAGGAGACTTCAGCACACCACTTTGAATAATGGGTAGAATATTTAGTCAGAAACAGAATACTGGAATGATACTATAAACCAACTAGACCTAGCAGACGCATACAGACGCTTTACTCAACAACAGCAGGATACACATTCTTCTCTAGTGCACATGGACCATTCTTTAGGATAGACCATATGTTAGGTCACAAAACAAGTGTCAATAAATTTAAAAATATTGAAATAAAGCAATATATCTTCCTCAACATGATGGAATGAAGCTAGAAATCCATAACAAAGGGAGAACTGGAAAATTCACAAACCTGGGAGAATTAAATAATACACTCTTAAAACAACCACTAGGTGAAAGAAGAAATCACAGGGAAATTAGGAAATACCTTGAGGCAAAGCAAGATGAAAACACAACGTACCAAAACTCTGGGATGCAGCAAAGGCAGCGTTGAGAGGGAAATCTAAATGCTTACATTAAAAAAGGAGAATGATCTCAAATCAGTGAACTAACCTCACACATGAAGGAACTAGAAAAAGAAGAGCAAACTAAGTGCAAGTGAGCAGAAGGAAGGAAATAGCAAAGTTAGAGGGGAAATAAATGAAATAGAGATAGGATAGAAAAACAATGGAGAAAATCAACAAAACCAAAAGTTGGTTCTTCGAATATATCAATAAAATTGACCAACCTTTAGCAAACCTGACAAAGAAAAAAAAGAGAGAGGATGCAAATAACTAAAATAGAAATGAGAGGGGAGGGGGCAATAATACTGACTGCATAGAAATAAAAAGGAATATAAGAGGATACTATGAAAAATTTTATGCCAGCAAATTAGAAAACCTAGATGAAATGGGCAAATTTCTAGAAAGAAACAAATTACTTGAACTGAATAAAGAACAAACAGAAGGCATCTAGAAACATTATCAAGAAAGTGAAAAGGCAACCAATGGAATGGAAGAAAATATTTGGAAACCACATCTCTGATAAGGGTTTAACATCTAGAACTTATAAGGAACTCCTACAAATTAACAATAGAAAAGACTAATGACCCAATTGAAAAATGGGCAAAGAACTTGAATAGATGTTTCTCAAAAGAAGATATACAAATGGTCAATAAGCACAAGGAAAGATGCTCAACATCACTAGCCATTAGAGAAATGCAAATCAAAACCACAATGAGTTACCACCTCACACCTACTAGAACGGCTATTATTTTTTTTAATAAAAGAAGGAAAATAAATGCTGATGAGGATGCAGAGAAATAGGAACCCTTGTACATTGTTTGTGGGAATACGAAATGTAGCAGCCACTATGGAAAACGGTTTGGTGGTTCTTCAGAAAGTTAAGTGTAGAATTCTTGTATGACAGGGTAATCCCACTTCGAGAAATATTCCCAAAAGAATTGAAAGCAGGGGTTTGGACAGATATTTGTACAACAATGTTTATAGCAGCATTTTTCACAATAGGCAAAAGGTGGAAGCAACCCAGATGTCCATCAACAGATGAATGGCTAAACAAAATATAGTATATATTTACAATAGAATTATTTAAATTCTATTGTTAACATTTTGCATTAGTGCAAAATATAGCTGAATAAATATTGAATACAATATTTATTCAGCTATAAATAGGAATGAAGTTCTGACACATGCTACAACATGAATGAACCTTGAAGATGGAATGTTGAGGAAAAATAAGCCAGATGTAAAAGGAGAAATATT
>JAQZBX010087639.1:0-12840 GCA_029593785.1 Cabassous unicinctus | reverse complement strand
AAAAAGCAACATTTCACAAAGTATGTTTATCCCAAATCATTCATCCTATGAGATGCTCCACTAAAAAGGTTTGGAAGTCAAATTAATTTGAGAAGTTGTGCCTACTCTACCCTCTCTTAGAGGTTCCCGCTGTTCATTAGCATATTAAAAACTCAGAGGTCTTACATTAATGAAATCTGTTGAATTTTAATGTAATAGTCTTCAAAATTATTTGACCACAGAACCCTTTTTTCATTTATTAAAGTTTCTATCACTTGGGTTTAGATTTGGCAGCATATAACAGAAAAAAATAACAAAGGCATAATAAGGTTGACATTTATTTTTGTCTTGTGTGAAAGAAATCTTGGAAGCAGGCAGTCCAAGAGTGTTATGGCAGCTCTGTGGTGTCATTGGGAATCCAGCCTTCAATATTTTTGCTCCACTATCCTTAGCTTTCATTCCTAAGGTCACTTCATGGTCCAGGTTGGCTGCTGGAATATCAGTTCACATGCTCCAAGATGGCTGCTGACATTACCCATACTTGGAAGGAAAAAGAAAAGGCAAAAATGGCAAAAGTGGAGTTGAATCATGTCCCTTTAAGCAGTCTTCCTGGAAATACCATACATCACTTCTGCTTACATGTGATTCGTCAGAACTTGTTCACATGGCCACACCAAGCAGTAAAGGAGGCTGGAAAATATGGTATTTTATTTTGCACGGCTGTGTGCCAAGTTAAAAATTGAGTGCTTTAGATTCCTAGGCTGCTTAAAGCAAATACCGTGAAATGGGTCAGGTTTAAACAGTAAGCGTTTATTCTCTTACAGTTTTGAGGCCAAGAAAATGTCCAAGTCAAGGAATCATCAAGCCTATGCTTTCTTCCTGAAGACCAGCTCCTGGTGATCTTAGCTCCTCTGCCATATGGCCAGACACATGGTTGCATCTTCTGGTCTCTCCCTTTTCTTCTGGGTTTTGTTGCTTTCAGCTTTTTGCTTCCCTGCCACTCACTCACTTTTTCTCTCTTTCTTCATTCTGTTTTTAGAGGACTCCAGTAAGAGGATTAAGACCCATCCTGAATGAGCTGGGTCACGCATTAACTGAATTAGCCTCATCAAAAGGTCCTGCTTACAATGGGTCCATGTCCACAGGAATGGATTAAATTTAAAAACATGCCTTTTTGAGGTATACAACAGCTTCAAACCACCGTACTGGGGTTCTGTCAATAAGGAGTCAGGGCACTCAATGATCCACAGACTACAAGTTGGGATAAAATGACTGACTGATTTTTTAAAACATTTTTAGTGTTTTACTGAGATATAATTTACATACTACTGTAAGTGTATAGTTTGGTGATTTTTAGTAAATTTATTCAGTTGAACAACCATCACCACAATCCAGTTTTAGAACATTTCATCACCCCAAAAAGTTCCCTTGTTCCCAATTTGCAGTCCATCCCCACTTCCACCTCCAGGTCCAGGCAACAATTGATCTACTTTCTTCTCTATAGTTTTTGCCTTTTTGACAAACTTCACATAAATGAAATAATGCAAAATTTAGTCTTTTTCTGGCTTATTAACATAATATTTTTTTGGTTCACCTATGTTGTAGAATGTACCAGTAGTTAATTCTTGTTTATTGCTAAATAGTATTCCTTTGTAAGAATATACCACCTTTTGTTCATCCATTCACCAATTGATGGACATTTGGATTGTTTTCACTTTGAGGCTAGCATGAATGAATAATGCTGCTATGAATACTCACAAGTCTTTGTGTGGACAAATGTTTTTATTTCTCTTCTAGGTACCTAAAAAGATCGATGTTTAAAATTGAATTCATTCATTGAAAGGGCATCTATTGAATGCTACTACCAAAATGCATTGTGCTAGGTGCCCACAGATACAATGGTGAATAAAATCCAGCACAGACTCAACCCTCATAGAGTTTGCAATCTAGAGGAGGAGATAAGTATTAGTCAAATAATCGTGCAAACAAATGTAACATCACAGAGGTGGCAAGGGCTATAAAGGAGAGGTCCGTAATGCTGAGAGAGCTTATACTGGAAATATCTGCCTTGGTCAGTGAGGTCAAGAAAGCTGCCTTTGAGCCGAGTCTGAAGGATGCCAGAACTTGGCCTCACCCTTATGAGTTTTGTCCGTCAAAGAAGCATCTTATGAGGCCATACACTTACTCCAACAATGCAGCCTTTGCAATTCTGAGCCAGTTTACAAGTTTGCTGGTCCCAGGTCTGTTTGTCCTCAGATAAAGACCCTGTGTTTTAACCTCTCAGCGGTTTTGTTTTCTGGTTGGACCATGACTGATGAAACAAGCCACGCAAAAAAATCAACTGTAAAATCACATCTTGCTTATTACCAAAAATGGAATTCCCTTGCTAGATCACGAACTTTATTTCCCCAGAGCTGGCACAGAGGAGTTCATGGCAGTTTGCAAAAATAAACTCAGATTTCATCTGTAAAATGAGGAGAGTGGATAATATCAGTTTTCTCCTCCCTTATGGCTTAAAACTTGTGTGCCTGTGATTTGCTACTGAGGAGATTCCAAAAAGCAGCCCCCACAGTGTGTGGAAGTAACTCCTAGAGAAGAAATTTAAGAAAACGTGTGTAGCAGTAGCAAGACCCTGGCAGGGGTAATTGGACTCCAAGGGGAACTCTGTGATGCCAATACCAAACCTTTGAAAGGTTACTGAGCACTTTAGGCAAACTGCACAGGAGCAGACCCCTAGCAGGTGCTGAAACTTGACCTTGTGGAATGTGAGAAGTCCCTAAGAAAACTCCCAGGAAACAGGTATGTAAGCCAGATGGGCGATTATTAAATTATTATTAATATATATAAGGGGTTAATATACATCAATTTCACGGTGGTGGTGACCTCTAGGGGAGAAGGAGAGGGAAGGGATGGCTTGTGAGGGTCTTTCCTGTATCTTTAATACTTTAATACTTTATTTCTTCAAGAGAGAGAGGGAGCGTCTCTGAAGCAAACATCATCAAATATCAATAAAGGTTACTTTGGGATAGTCTCATATTATTTTCTGTAATTCTCGTCATATTTGAAATATTTAGTGATTAAATATATATACATGTATTTTTTTTAATTCCCTTGAGAATCATACCTGATAAGCAGCCCAGCCCATCTTGTCAGATGCTAACCTTGTTCTCTCTCTGAGAAGAGGAGTCGTGATTGGCAGGTGACTTCTGGAACATGGAACTGGCTTGAAGGGTAGTGATGGAATGATGCTAATGGCCAGTACTATGGAATACAACAGCCCAAGGCCTCTATCTCTATTAATTGGATGGATCTGCCACAGGGCGCCTCTGGCCTAAAGTACCCTTTACCAGGACCATCCTGGGTAAGTGTAGTTAAGCCTACAAGCTTTGGGGCAAGTTCAAATCCTAGTACTCCCACTGTAACCTTAGGAAAGTCGCTTAACTTAACAGTTTCTTGATTCTTATTTATGCAAAGGTGGTGTGCTTGGCACGTGGTAACTGCTCAACAAATTGTTAATTACCACTTTATTGTTGAATCCTTCCTGTGACCCCCAATTTCCCAGGTTTTGGGTAGACTTTCCCTCTTCTGTTGAGATGCTCTTTCTGAAACATACTAATTCCATTGATTCGGCTGAAGTCCCTCTCTGTTCTTTTTGTCTTTGGCCTGGGGCATCTTCTGTCTTTTCAAGTGCCTTCTGCTGATATATGACTTCAATCCCTTATGTATTTATCTGACTGACTTAACTCTTAAAGTGCTGCAGAGCTTTCATTCTCACCCCTGTTAATATAGCACTGCTAGTATCTTTGTTTTTTAAAATCTAAGTGTATACATATAAATGACTGTGGTCTCTTTCAGTAACTATGATTTATGGAAAGTCACATCTCAAATGTTCTCCAGTAGGATTTAAAAAAAAAAAAACACCGGTCACCCTATTCTGAAACAGCTCCATAAATCCTTCATTCTTGCTCAGCAGGGCATTTTCCTGCAGCAACGGTTAGACAGTTTTAGCTATAAAAACTTGCTTAAGCTGAGACTTTTTCCTAAGCCTAAAGTTGCTGTGGAATCCTTTCCTTTATGTGTGCAATTCTGCCTTCAGCATTACCGACCAATTTAAAGAGGCTGCCACCTGCAAACTGACAATAAAAGAAGCAACATTGCTTTACACTCTAGGAATAAAACACTGCAATTTTTTAAAATTAATTAATTTGTTTCCATGTTGCTGCTAAGGTAAAGTGTGGTTGCCATCCTCCAATACGACCCCCAATGACTTCCACCTCTTGGGATCCAGACTCTTCAATTGTCCCCTCACCACAAAATAGGGCTGACCTGTGTAACCAATAGGATACCACAGAAATGACAGTCTGACTTCCAAGGCTAGGTCATAAATGACATTGCAGCTTCTGCCTTGTGCTCTTGCATCACTTGCAATGGGAGAGCCAATTGCCATGTTATGAGGACACTCAAGCAGCCCTCTGGAGAGGTCTGTGTGGCAAGGACCTGAGGCTTCTTGCCAATAGCCATGTGAGTGACCATCTTGGAAGTGGATCAATCCTCTAGCCCCAGTCAGGTCTTCAGATGAGAATATATCCTTAGCCAACATCTTGACTGCATCCTCATGAGAGACTCCTTAGCCACCAAGCTAAGCCACTCCCAAATTCCTGACCTACAGAAATTAGGTGAGATAATAAATGTTTATTGTTGTTCAGCCACCAAGTTTTGGGGTAATTTGTTATGCTATAATGGATAACAAATACATTCAGTATTTCCTTTGGTAATATAGAATATAGGAGATAGCTGTCAATAATGCTTGGTTATTGTATAAGCTTACCCCAAATTTTAAATATTTTCTCAACATATAATCTATATCCAGATATTTCTTATATTGCTCCATGGCTTATTTCCATCCAATTCAACAAACATGTATTGACTACATGTTCCATGACCTGTTAGTGACAGAAAATTCAGATCAGCTGTATTAGTCAGGGTTCTCTAGGGAAACAGAATCAACAGGAGATATCTGTAAGTAGTATGAGATTTTATAAAATTCTCTCATTTGACCATGGGGATGCCCAAGTTCAGATTCCGCAGGCAGGCTGCAAACCAGGGACTCTAATGAAAGTCCAATGAAGGTCCTTGATGAGTTTCTGGGAGATGTTGGTTGTCCAGTGAGCTGGGAAATTCTCTCTGAATGCTGAAATCACTTCCCCTTTTAAGGCATTCAACTGATTGGATAAAACATCACTCATTGCTGATGGCAATCTCCCTGGTTAGATCGTAAATGTAATCAGCCATCTATGCAGTAAACTCACTGATAACAAAAGTCCATGAATGTCCTTGTATTACAGTTAGCCCAGTGCTTGCTTGACCAAACAACTGGGCACAATCACCTGGCCAGGTTGACACATTAGCCTAACCATCACATCAGCCTTCAACAATTTGAACCAGACTGATAGCAATAAGCTACATTTCTCTATCCAGTTCCCGGTGAATGATTCTCATGCTTTCCATGTAGGTAACATTCTGAATGCCACAGAGTCCAGCTTCTAACACTTCTTTTGCTTCTTACTTGAATATATTATAGAAGGGAATAAAGTTGAAGAGAAGGATGTCACCATCTTTAATCCTTGAAGAGAAGGAATTCATGATGTTGATAAAATATGGACTGTTACACTGACAGTCTATAATAGCTAGTATTTATTGAGCACTTACTATGCACCAGGCAGTAAGTGTTTGCATGCATTACCACTTTTAATTCTTACAAAGGAGATATCCTTATTACCTTCATTTTGTAGATGGTAAAACTGAGGCACATCACTAGAAGGAAGGCAGCAGTATCTACAGCTGTCACCATCTCTGCCCATCAGCCACAGGCCCAGGTGCTGAAGTGGGTCAGTTACTATTACACACACAGCAGTTCAGTCCTATGTCCTAGGTTCCCCTGGGCTCCTGCTCCAGGTATCACAAGCAAAAACAAGGCTGAGATTTTACTGAAGGAAAAGTGTAAAGAAAACACACTTAAAAGGATAAGAACGAAAACATTTGTAGAATACAAATGTCTTATTCTAATTTTAAAAATATGAATAGCCACAACATAGCTTGACTAAGGCATTGGGCTTAGTTGAGGAAAATGGCTCTAAATGTGGGGTCCTTGGACCACCACCAGCAGAAGCAGCATCTGGGAACTTGGTAGAAATACAATTTCTTGGCTCCAACCCAAAGCAACTGGATCAGAAAATCTGGGGCTAGCAATCTGTGTTTTAACAAGCCCTCTAGGTGATGAGATGCCTGCTAAAGTTTGAGACATATGAGTTAGGAGACCCAACTTGGGCTAAACCTGGGCTATGTGACTCCAGAGTCCATAACAGCTCTGGGTAGTCATTACAATGCCAATCCTGGAGTCTGACAGCAACAATAAAAGGCATCATTCCAGCCAAAAAGAAACATGATTACCATCCCCTCAAGGCATAGAATAAAGCAGGGATCCCCAACATGCCCTTGGTGCTCCCATTAAAGGCAGACTCCTAGGATTGGGGTGGGAATGTATCCACCTGACCTAACTTGAAAATACGGAATAAGTGCCCATCTGGATGGATGTAAACCATGTTGGGAGAAAGCTGACAGAGGCCAGGTCACTTGAGAGCAAGATTAGGTAGTATAACACTCACTAGCTGCTATGACAAATATACCGACAAAAGAATAATGGCTCCAACAAAAAGTTGTTTATTTCTTGCCTATATGACAGTTCAAGTAAAGAGTTCCTGGTCAGCAAACCACAATACTCTTCCTAGTGATTCAGGGGTCCAGTTTCCTTCAATCACATGGCTACACCATCCCCTAGGGCAAGGGCTCTTAACCAGGACCCCTAGGGGTCTGTGGAAAGATTTCAGAGGTCCATGAGCTTGAATTGAAAAAAATCAACTTATCTTTATTTTCTCTGACCTCCAAAGTTGAGTGCCATAAAACTACCTGCTTCTACATTCTGAGAAGGGGTCTGTGGTTTTCATCTGACTGACAAAATGATCTGTGGAACAAAAAATGGATAAGAATCCCTACCCTAGGGTCTCATCATGGTCCGCATCTAGCTTATAAGAAGAGAGATTGCAGTAAGGACACACCCCCTTCTTAAAAGCATTGGCCTGGAAATGACACACATCACTTCTGCTCACATGTCATTGGCTAGAAGTCAGTTACATGGCTGCATCTAACCACAAAGGAAATTGAGTAATGTAGTCTACCTGAATGCTCAGGATGAAGAAGAAACGTATCTCTGAAGAAGAGATAGCAAGATCTGCTATCTGGAACATAGTGGGGTAATGGAAATAACTGGATTGTGAGGTGCTTGAGTAGAACTGTATCTTGCTTAATTTTTTTCAGTAATCTCAGCACCTAACATGTACCTCACATGGAGTGAGTACTCAGTATTCAGTAGTTGAATAGAGGAGAACACTGTAGGAGTGATGGGAAATGCATTTCATACCTGTTTCTATACCTCCCTCCCACATTTGTGGGGAAATTCAGGCTAATTCATCATCACATTCTTTCTCACTGATCCTGGATTTAGTCCCAGAATCCTTTTCAGTTCTGTGCTCCTACAGACATCAATCGACTAGGAATGGCTTGAAGTGTGAAACCTATTTGCCATGTTTGGATATCGACTCTGTAGCTGCAGTCATTTCTCTGTGCTAGGAATTTCATCTGTAAAATGGGGATAAGCCCTGTCTAGGAAATATCTCAGTATCAATGAGATGAATCATGTGAAAGAGTTTGTGTAAAAACCTAAGAATTATTGTTAAGGATTTCAAATATAGTGTTTTATATATGGGACTTCAAGGTATAAACCCTTTATGTATAATTTGCATGTCTTAGTGATGGCCAGAACCCATATTTATAAACCAGTGACCTTGTATTGTTGAAATATCAGTGCCTTCAAAATCTTTTTACCTAGGGCCTTAGAATCTTCCAACTGCTAATGAGTGGTATCTTCCCAGATTGCTGATAAGTCAGGAGAATTGCCAGTGCACTGCCCCTCTTCATTCATTTCTGAAATATTCTTTGGACCAAGGTTCTGACAGCAGCATAGTTTCCATTAAATCTTTCTTGAAAGATCTTGGAAGGTTGTAGACTGACTATGCCTTTGTGGGCCAGTTGTGAACTCCATGAAGAGTGTTCACCCCACAATTGAATGGTATCTGCAGGAGAAAAAAATTTTACCCAGAATAGCTCAAATTATTTCACTCCACTTTCAACTCGTGTCCGTCATGGATTCATTTTAACAATTTTTAAGTGTACAATTCAGTGGCATTAATTACATTCACAATATTGTGCTACCATAACCATCATTGCCAAAACTTTTTCTGTTTCTCAAACAGAAACTCTATACCCATTAAGCAATAACTCTCATTTCCCCCTTTCCCCAGCCCTAGCTACTTCTAACCTTCTCTCTATCTCTTATGAATTAGCTTTATTCTAGATATTCCGAATAAGTGGAATCATACAATATTTGTCTTTTTGTTTAGTTATTTCCCTTAGCATAATGTTTCCAAGGTACATCTATGTTGTAGCATGTATCAGAACTTCATTCCTTTTTCTTTCAGCCAAATAATATTCTATTGTATGTATATATTACATTTTGTTTATCCATTCCTCTGTTGTTGGATACTTGGGTTGTTTCCACCATTTGGCTATTGTAAATAATACTGCTATGAACATTGGTGTACAATTATCTCTTTGAACCTCTGCTTTCAGCTCTTTTGGATATATACCTCAAAGTGGAATCACTGGGTCATATGGTAATTCAATGTTTAATTTCTTGAGGAATTTCTTGTGCAAAATTGTTTCCCACAGTGGTGGAACCATTTTACATGCAATGCACAAGGGTTCCAATGTCTCCACAACCTCACTAGCACTTTTCATTTTTTAATAATAGTTGTCCTTGTAGGTGTGAAGTGGTATCTCATTGTGGTTTTGATTTGCATTCTCCTGATAACTAATCACTTTAGCATCTTTTCATGTTCTTATGGGCCATTTGTATTTCTTTGAAGAAATGTCTATTCAAGTCCTTTGCCCATTTTTAATTGGGTTTGTTGTTCAGCTGTAGAAATTCTTTTTATATTCTGTATATTAAACTCTTATCAGATACATTATTTGCAACTATTTTCCCCATTCTTTAGTTTGTATTTTCACTTTCTCAATAATATGCTTTGATACACATAAGTTTTTAATTTTGATGAGGTCCAATTTATCTAGTTTTTCTTTTGTTCCTTGTGCTTTTGATGTCATATCTAAGAATCCATTCCCAAATCCAAGGTCGTGAAGATTTTCTTCTATGTTATTTCTAAGGGTTTTATGGTTTTAGCTCTTAAATTTATGTCATTGATCCATTTTGAGTTAATTTTGGGGTATAGTTTGAGGTAGGGGTTCATCTTCATTCATTTGCATATGGATATACAGTTTCCCCAGCACCATTTGTTAAAGAGACTATTTTTCCCCCATTGAATGGCCTTGGCACCCTTGTTGAAAATCAATTGACCAAACACATGTAGGTTTATTTCTTGACCCTCTATTCTATTCCATTGATATATATATCCACTCTTATGTCAGTACTACACTGTTTTGATTACTGTAGTTTTGTAGTGAGTTTTAAAATCGGGACATGTGAGACCTCCAACCTTGTTCTTTTTACAAGATGTTTTTGACTATTTGGGGACCCCTTGCAAATCCATGTGAGTTTAAAGATTGCTTTCACATTTCTGCAAAACTACCAGCTGGTTTCTGATAGAGATTGCATTGAATTGGTAGATTGCTTTGGGTAGTATTGCCAAATTAACACTATTGTCTTCCAATCCATGAACATGGGATATCTTTCCATTATTTAGGTCTTCTTTAATTACTTTCAGTGGTGTTTTGTAGTTTTCAGTGTGCAAGTCTTTTATCCCTTTGATTAAATTAATTCCTAGATATTTTATTCTTTTAGATGCCATCATGGATTCCTGATCTCAAAGCTGTATAGGAATCTAGCAGTCATTTAGCCATGGTTCTCAGTGGTCATGTTTTGACATGGCCAGTAATGAAGTTTATGGCAAGTAATTTGCTACTAATCATATATAAAGTACCAGAGTCTGTGAGTGATTTACCTTTTTATTAATAAATGGGAGAAGTTATTCTTATAATAATATCACTCCCATTTGTTTGCATTCTGATATGTTCTCCTGAGCAACAGAGCAAGGGATTGGCATTTTAGCAGAGCACTGGGAATTTCACACAGCCCACAGTCTACCTTATCTATGTCTCCTCCTGTGGTGAGAGACCAAAGTTCTGACAACTATAAATTATGGTAGTGTTTGTGAATGGTAGTTTTATAGTTACTGCCACTATTTATGCTTTTGCTTCAGTAGTATATGCTTTCTCACCTTATTAATAATACCTGTGGGGGTAAAGTCTGGTAGAAAAACAGAACTTATTGTTAAAAATAAAGTTTGTCATATTTATTTAGTTTCCCACTATATAATGGCAATTTTTGAGATCTTTAAATGGCTTTTTTCACTATTCAAGTATTTGCAAAATGCTTCTATGACCATCACAGCACAAATATCTTACAGTACTAGATCTCTTACTTCACTAGGGGAGAAACCCTTGATAGTGGGAAGGCTGGGTTTCATCAAACCTGTTCAAGGGAAGGAGAAGTGGCATAAAAAAATAGAAATACAGCTATAATCTAGGACTTCCTCAATATGCACACTCAAATATTGCAGAGTTATTTAGTTCCCCCACTCGTTCTGGGAATAACCAGGGTAAGGGCAGATCAGAGTCAACACAGGCAGAGTTAACACAGGTAAGGCTCCATAAACTAAGTAAGATTCCAGGGATACCCATTGACATATAGCAAATACAAAGTGCCATAGACAAAACTGAGTCTGGGCTAGAATCAGGAGCTCCAAGTCATTTGGAGTTAAGATCAGAAAAAGAGATGGTTGAGAAAAAATGACAAGGATCAAAGATCCAGGTAGAACCATTTGTTTTGGTAAATAGGTCCAAAGTATGTGTGTGTGTGTGTGTGTGTGTGTGTGTGTGTGTGTAGGATCTTGAAAGGGCACTGTTTAGTTAAAGATTCAGAGGCCAGGCAGATAAGGGTAGCTCATTAATGAATATAAAGGTGGCTGGATAGATAGGTAAATGTGTGCATGAATGGTTGATGGGTGAATGGATGTTTGGATGGATAAAGGAAAATTATGAAATTAGGACAGATGGCCATTATGACTGAAGGATGGATGGTGGGCAAGTGCATGATTAGTAGGATGAATGGATAAATAAATGGATAATTGGATGGATGGATAGATTGACAGGTAGGTGATAAATGATATACATGGGTATTAGGAAGATAGATAGATAGATAGATAAACAAATGGATGACCAGATGTATGAGTACATGAACAAAAAGATGGATTAATGAATGAATGCTTAAAT
The DNA here is from genome assembly GCA_029593785.1 of Cabassous unicinctus. Taxonomy (NCBI): domain Eukaryota; kingdom Metazoa; phylum Chordata; class Mammalia; order Cingulata; family Chlamyphoridae; genus Cabassous; species Cabassous unicinctus. The sequence continues at coordinate 1,398 of JAQZBX010087639.1, read as the reverse complement.
GGATAGATAGTGTTATAGGCAGCATAAATGCCCCCCCCAAGATGTTCATGTCTTAATCCTGGAACTTGTGAACATATTAGGTTACATGGCAATTAAGGCTGTGGATGGAATTAAGGTTAATAATCAAATGATCTTGAGATGGGCAGATTATCCTGGATTATTCAGATGAACCCAGTGTAATCACAAGGGTTTTTATAAGTTGTAGAGGTAGAAGAGTCAGAGTCAGAGAGAGATTTGAAATTGTTATGCTGCTGGCATTGAAGATGGAAGGGAAGCCCATAAGCAAGGAATGCAGGCAACCTCTAGAAGCTGGAAAAGGTAAGGATGGAGATTCTTCCCTAAAGCCTCCAGAAAGACTGCAGCCTTGCTGACACTTTGACCTCCAGGACTGTAATATAATAAATCTGTGTTGTTTTAAGCCACCATGTTTGTGGTAATTTGTCACAACAGCAATAGAAAATTAAATATGGATCAACATTCAGATGAATACATTAATGGTTAAACAGATGAATGATAGATGAATGGATGGATGGATGGATGGATGGATATATGGATAAATGGATGTTTGGTTGGTTGGTTGGTTGGTTGCTTGGTTGCTTGGTTGGAGGGAAAGATAAATGAATAAATGGATACATGGATAGATGAATGAATGGATACATGTGTAAATGAATAGATGAATAGGTGGGAGAATGGATGGACAAATGAATATGAAAGTACATAGAAAGATGAAATACGGGTAGACATAAATACAGATGGATAGATTGATAGTTATCTGGTTGATGGGTAGACAGACAAATGGATTGATGATTTATTTGATGGATGATTAAATGGATCTCTGAATGGGTAATGGATGAATAGGTAAATGAATAGTTACTTGGTTGGAGATATGATTAGATAGATAGGTACTTGTGTGTGTGTGTGTGTGTGTGTGTGTGTGTGTGTGTGTGTGTGTCTAAAGTATCTTACGTTTAAAGAAAAAAGCACTATCTTTGACCTGAAATGTGGGCCTTGTTAGGGAAGTTCACAGTCAGGAACGGAGATATCCTGATTGATGGTAAAATGTGTGCAAGTTTCTGATCCTGGACTAAATTTCCATCCTACAGGATGCCCATTTGAAACAAGGAGCCTTTGCACTTGTAATGCAATGCCCTTCTTTCAAGCAATTAACTTCTACTCATTGCTTGCAACTCAACACAACCATTGCTTTCTCAGGGAAGTCTTAATAAGCTCTTATAGTATTGTGTACCTTTCCTTTGGAATACTTGTTAAAATTTCAGTCTAGCATTTATTTGTATGATTATGTGCTTAGTATTTGTCTCCTCTACTAGACTGTGAACTCTATGAGGGCAGGGATCAATGTATTTTTGCATACTATTTTATGCCTATCACTTAAGTCAT
>JAQZBX010087638.1:0-12847 GCA_029593785.1 Cabassous unicinctus | reverse complement strand
TGATTTCCTTTAACACTGTTGTGTAGTTTTCTGAATATAAGTCTGTTGCATCTTTACTTAAATTTATTCCTAAGTATTTGATTCTTTTAGTTACTATTGTAAATGGTATTTTTTTTCTTGATTTCCTCCTCAGATTGCTTATTATTGGTGTAGAGAAATGCTACTGATATTTGACCATTGATCTTATAGCCTGAGACTTTACTGAACTCTTTTATAAGTTCTAGAAGCTTTGTTGTAGATTTTTCAGGGCTTTCTACATATAGGTTCATGCCTTCTGCAAACAATGAAATTTTGCATCTTCTTTTCCAATTTGGATGCCTTTTATATCTTTTTCTTGCCTCAGTGCTTGAGCAAGTACTTCTAAGACAATGTTAAATAGGAGTGGAGATAGTGGACATCCTTGTCGTGTTCCCTTTCTCAGAGGGAAGGCTTTTAGGATTTCACCATTGAAGATGATGTTAGTTTTGGGTTTTTCATATATACCCTTTATCATGTTCAGAAAGTTTCCTTCTTTTCCTATCTTTTGCAGTGTTTTTATCAGGAAAGGATGCTGTTTTTTGTCGCATGCTTTTTCTGCATCTATAGAGATGATCATGTTATTTTTTCTTTCAATCTGTTTATGTGGTGTATTACATTGATTGATTTTCTTATATTGAACCATCCTTGCATACCTAGGATGAAACTCACTTGGTCATGGTGTATAATTCTTTGGATAGGTTGTTGAATGTGAGTAGCAAATATTTTGTTAGGGGATTTTACCACTGGCTTCATTAGAGAAATTGGTCTGTAATTTTCCTTTCTAGTGGTATGTTTGTTTGGCTTTCATTTTAGGGTAATGTTGGCATCATGGAATGAGTTAGGCAATATTGCTTCTAGTTCTATTTTTTGGAAGAGCTTAAGCAGGATTGATGTTAGCTCTTTCTGGAACATTTGGTAGAATTCACATTTTAAGCCATCTGGTCCTGAGCTCTTCTTAGTTGGGAGGTTTTTGATGACTGAGTATATGTATATTCTTGTAATTGGACCGTTGAGTTCATAAATTTCTTCTTTCATCAGAGTAGGCTTCCTGTGAATTTCTAGAAATTTGTCCAATTCCTCTAAATTATCATTCTTGCTGGCATATAATTTTTCAAAGTATCCTCTTATGATAATCTTTATTTCTGTGTGATCAGTAGTGATATCCCCTGGCTCATTCCTTATTTTGTGTGTTTGCCTCTGTTTTCTCTTTTTCTTTGTTTTTCTGGCTAAGGGCTTGTCAATTTTATTGATCTTCTCGAAGAACCAGATTTTGGTTTTGTTTATTTTTTGTAGTGCTTTCTTATTTTCTATTTCATTTAGTTCTGCTCTAATCTTTGTTATTTCCTTCTTACTGCTTCATTTAGGTTTAGTTTGTTGTTGTTTTTCCAATTCCTCCAGATGTGCAGTTAGTTCTTCAATTTTAGCTCTTCTTCTTTTTTTAATATTTGTATTTATGGCTATGAACTTCCCTCTCTGGAAAGCTTTGGTTGCATCCCAATGGCTTTTGATACGTTGTGTTGTCATTTTCATTAGTTTCAAGGTAGTTTCTTATTTCTATTGAGATTTCCTCCTTGACCGAATATTTTTCTAAGAGTGTGTTGTTTAACTTCCATATCTTTTTGCACAATCTGGTTCTCTGTCCATTAGTGATTTCCAATTTCATTCCATTGTGGTCAGAGAAATTAATTTGTATAATCTCAATCTTTCTGAATTCATTGAGAGTTTCTCTGTGGCCTATCATGTGGTCTATCTTGGAATATGATCCATGTGCATTCAAGAAGAATGTAATTTCTGCTGTATTTGGGTGTTTTGTTCTGTATATATCTATTATGTCCAGGCCTTCTAATATATTATTCAGAGTCTTTTTTCTTTATTGATTCTTTTTCTAGATGTTCTAATGGTGATAATGGTGTTTTAAAGTCCCCCACTATAATTGTAGAGGCACATATTTCTCCACTTAGTTTTTCCAGAGTTTGACTCATGTATTTTGAGGGACCCGATTAGTGGCATAAATGTTTATGATTGTTTTCTCTTCTTGAGAGATTACCCCTTTTACTAATATATAGTGTCAATCTTTATCTCTTACAATAGTTTTGCATTTAAAGTCTATTTTATCTGATATTAGGATAGCTACTCCTGGCTTCTTTTGGTTATTGTTTGCTTATAAAATTGTTTTCCAGCCATTCCTTTTCAGCTTCCTTGAATCCTTGAGTTGAAGGTAGGTTTCTTGTAGACAACATATAGATGGGTCATATTTCCTCATCCATTCTGCCAATCTGTCTCTTGACTGGTGAGTTTAATCCATTAACATTCACTGTTATTACTCGCAATGAATTTCTTACATCAGCCATATTTTCTTTGGGTTAATGTATGTCATATGATGTTTGTATTTCTCTTTTTGTCTTTTTGTTGTTCTTACACTCTTCTCCAACTCTCTCCCCCCTGTTTTTTCTGTTCAATCTGTAGAACTTCCTTTAGTATATCTTGAAGTGCAGCTTTCTTATTAGCATAGTCTCTTAATTTCTGTTTATCTGTGAATATTTTGAACTCTCCATCATTTTTGAATGCCAGTTTTGCTGAATAGAGACTTTGTGGCTGGAATTATTTTCTTTTAGTACTTTGACTATGTCATATCACTGTCTTCTTGTCACCATGGTTTCAGATGAGAAATCAGCACTTAATCTTATTGTGCTTTCCTTGTATGTGATGGTTCTCTTCTTTCTTGATGCTTTGAGTATTTTTCTCTTTGTCTTGAGCGTTAGACATTTTGGCAAGTATATGTCTTGGAGTTGGCCTGTTGTGATTTATACTATATGGGGTGTGCTGTGATTCCTGGACATATACATCCATCTCTCTCAATAGGGCTGGGAAACTTTCAGCCATTATTTCCTTCAACACTCCTTTTGCTCCCTTTCCCTTCTCTTCTTCTGCAATGCCTATAATGTGTATGTTTGTGCATTTTCTGTTGTCAGTTAAATCCCTAAGTCCCTGATGGATTTTTTCTTTAATTTTATCTATTTAAACCCTTTAAGTACAGCCTAGAATCAAAGTTGGATACATAGAATCCACCTGTTGATAGGGAGAACTGCATTGTTAAATTGAAAACACATGGATTCAGATAAATGCCATCTCTACAAGCAGTCTACTGAAAACATTAATTTCATTTCAATTTAATAAAGTTTTTTAAATACCCTTAAAAACCTAAAATTTGAACAATGGTAATTTCTGCATTTTCCTTCAGCAGCATTGTTAAATACCTGGAGAAGATAGTGAGAGTGTAACTATACATTTCATAAGCAGCCATAGAATTTCTGCTCCAGACCATCATAGCTTCCCCAAATGCAAATATTCCTTCCTTTCCCCTCACCTCCGGATCACCATTTTTATGCTGAGAAGAAATAAACCCTTTCTTTTCTTGATGCCTTCTCAACTGTGGGACCTCTTGTATGACTCATTAATTAATGGAACAGGAAAGCTCTTGCTTCACTAATGGAATCTTGATGACCCAGATGATCTCAGAAAATGCTGAAGGAAGCAATGTGGATGGAAATGTGGGTTTTACCTGTAATTACTCCAGAGACACAGAGATGGACATTTGATGAACAAGGCAACCAAATAGAAAATTCTCCAATGGTTAACCATGGAAGGTCCTTTGGGTTGGACTCCTGTCCATTCTCTCTTTCCCATATTGCTCTCACTTTCTATGCTTCATTTAAATTTTTATGTATTTTCTATTTTCATACCTGTGGCTTTCATTCTCTAGGCTTGATCTTTATTCTGTATTGCTGTTTGCACCCTGTCATTTATTATTTTTTGCTCTTCTCCAAAAGGTACACACAACCCAATTATACAGCAAATAATGAATGAATTAAAATGTGCTGTATACATACCATGGAATATTATTGACCTGTAAAAATGAAATTCTGATATGTGAATGACATGGATGAAACATGAAGATGGAATGTTGAGTATATGATCACATACAAAAAGACAAATATTGTTTGATCTTGTCTCTATGAAACATAGAGTAAGCAAATTTATAGAGAAAGATTGTCAATTACAGTTTACTAGGACCAGGGATGAGGGAAATGGGGAGATATTACTTAAGAGGTGCAGTGTCTCTGTCTAAGGTTTTGAAAAAGTTTATGTAAAGGATGTTGGTGATGAGAAGAAAATATAGAGAATGCAATTATTACTAATGAATAGTATGCTTGAAAGTGGTAAAAACATGAAATCCTGAGTTGTATTTATGTTATTACCATAAAATAGATGATAGATAGATACATAGATAGATGCATAGATAGATAGATATCACATATTGCAAAAGCAGCAACCATAAAGGGCTTCTGGGAAGATGGCATTGAAGTTGATTGGCAGGGCAAATCTCTCTTACAAAAACAGCAGGGGAAGGGAAGAAGCTGTGGAAAGGTGCTTCTATGGGGATAATGCAGACCAGAAGAGTGCCATGAACATCATCCTGGAGGGAGTGGGGACACAGAAATGAAACCTCCAAAAAGAAACTTGTTAGTTTCTCACCCCCGTAGGGGGAATGGTGCCCATCTCCCACCTTTGATATGAACAGCTTCCATAAACCCAACTGAGAGAGGAGAGAATATATTCCTCCCTGGGAAGAGTCACGTGGCAACAGAGGGATGAGTATGGTTTCTCTTCATTGAAATTAAACAGCAGAACAAGGCTTTGAACCATGGATCTAACCCGCCCAGAAAAACCAGCCATGGGAGGTTGGAATAGCACCATCTGCTGACAGGCCAGGAAAGTGAGGAGAAAAAGCCATTTAGGATTCTCTCCTGTTCTTATCCCAGGTCCTCTTGGATCTGGTCTCTGCCCCATTAGTGGGTCCCTGGCCCTGTTTTGATAGCTTAAACAGGTCAAATTTTAATATTAAGAATAAGTTGAACCCTAAATCAAAGAAAAGCCATGAAACAAAACTACTAGACAATAGAGAGAAATTGACAATCAGAGTGTATTCAGGAACACAATCAAATGACTAGACATCAACAAATTCATGCTATGATGCTAACATGACCACAATACCAAAGCCAGATACACATAATATGAAAACACAAAATTGCAGCCCGAACTCTAATGAATATAGATGCAAATATGCTCAAAAAAATATTTACAAGTTGAGTCCAATAGCACATTAAGTGAATCACACAGCATGTCCAATTGAGTTTTATCCCAGTTATGCAAGAGTGGTTCAATACAAGAAAATGAATCTGTGTAATTCACCACATTAATAAAGAAAAAAACCACATCAACATATTGATTACACAGAAAATCATTTGACCAAACACAGTATCCTTTACTGATAAAAGCACACTAAGATAGGAATAGAAGGAAACAAAATCAACGTGATAAAGTGCATACATGAAAAATGCACAGCTAACATTGTACTCAATGGTAAAAGACTGAAAATTTTCCCACTGAAATGAGCAGCAAGACAAGAATGCCCATTGTCACCACTCTTATTCAATATTGTGATAGAATTCTAACTAGAACAATTCAGCAAGGAAAATAAATAAAAGCCACTGAGATAAGAAAAAAAGAAGTAAAACTTAGGCTATTTGCTGATGATATGATCTTATATCTAGAAAATCCTGAAAAGTCCACAGCAAAGCTGCTCGAGCTAATAAATCAGTTCAGCAAAGTGGCAAGATACAAGATTAATATGCACAAATCAGTAAAGTTTCTATACACTACCAATGAAAAATCTGAGGAGGAAGTCAGGAAAAAATTCCCTTTATAATAGTGACTAAAAGAATCAAATATGTAAAAATAAACTTGACCAAGGACATAAAAGACCTGTATTCAGAAAACTACAAAACATTGCTAAAAGAGAACAAAGAAGATGTCAATAAAATGGATGGACATTCCTTGTTCTTGCACTGGAAGACACAGTATCATTAAGATGTCAACTCTACCTAAATTATTTTACAGATTCAATGCAATCCTAATGAAATTTCCAACAGCTTTTTGTGCAGAAATGGAAAAACCAATTTTCAAATAAGGGGCCCTGAATGGGCAAATATATATTGAAAATGAAGAATGAATGGTACGAACATAAAGATACATATATTGGCCAATGGAATCAAACTGAGAGAGCAGAAATAGACTCACATTTATGTTCAAGTGATTTTTGACATGCCTTCCAAACCCACCCAGCTGAGTCAGAACAGTCTTTTCAAAAAATGGTGGTGGGAAAACTGGATATCCATATCAAAAAAAAAAAAAGAAATAGGACCCCTATCTCACATCTGATACAAAAATTAATTCAAAATGAATCAAGTACCTAAATATGAAAGTTAAGACCATAATATTCCTAGAGGAAAATGGAGGGAAACATCTTCAAGATCTTGTGTAGTTGGTGTATTCTTAACCTTACACCTGAAGCACAAGCAATGAAAGAAAAAAATAGAAAATGGTACCTGCTCAAAATTCAACAATTTTGCACCTTAAAGGACTTTTTTGAGAAGGTAAAAAGGTAGCCTATACAATGGGATAAAATATTTGGAAACCACAAATCCTATAAGGGCTTCATTTCCATATTATATAAAGAGATCATACAACTGGACAATAAAAAGTCCAACAACCCATTTAAAAATATTTAAAAGATTTGAATAGACATTTTTCCAAAGAGGAAAAACAAATGGATAAAAAGCACATGAAAAAAAAAAAATGTTCAACATCACCAACTATTTGGAAAATGCAGATCAAACCTACAATGAGATATCATTTCATGGCTTACAGATTGGCCATTATTTAAAACAAAAAACAACAACAAAAAAGAAAACTCAAGTGCTGGAAAGAATGAGGAGAAATGGGAACACTCACTGATGGTGGGGTTATTGAATGGTAGAAGCTCTGTGAAGGAAATTTAGGCGGTTCCTCAGGAAGCTAAATAGAGAATTGCCGTTTGATCTGGCATCCCGCTGGTGCTATTTTATTTTGTGGAAATGAAAGCAAGGATGTAAACAGATATCTGCACATCATTGTTGATAGCAGCATTATTCACAATTGCTAAAAGATGAAAACCACCCAAGTGCCCATGAACAGATCAATGGTTAAACAAAATTTAGTATATCCATACCATGGAACACTGTTCAGCTGAAAGAAGAAATGTATTCAGGATTCATATGACAAATTGGGTGAACCTTGAGAACATTATGTTGAATGAAAAAAGCAAAACACAAAAGGACAACTATTGTATGGTCTCATTAATATTGATTAAATATGAGGAGTAAACTCATGGAATTGAAATTTAGAGTATTGCTTACCAGGAGATAGAATAAGGTTTGAGAATGGGGAGTTGATGTTTAATTGTTTAATGTATGGAGAATTTTAATAAGTTGATTATAATGTGTAAAAATGGATAGAATTGATGATAACATTTTATAGTGAGTATAACTAACACTGTTGCATTTTAAATGTGATTGCGGCTGAATGGGGTAGTGTAGAAATAAAAAAGTCCGTTGAAAAAATGTCAAAGTATAATCTCGGGACTGTATAACATGGTGAACTTGGTGATAAATGAGGATTGTTGTTAATAGAACAAATAAAACAATGTTCTTCTATGAACTAGAGCAAGTGTGTCACTATCACAAGGTGTTAAGAATATGGTGATGCATGGGGAAAATACAACTAATCTAATGTATGGGATATAGGTAACAGTAATATTGCAATATTTAAATATCAATGGCAAAGAAGGTACTATGTGAAGTCTAAGGGGCAAAAATATGGGGTATAAGGGAGTATGAGATTTTTCCTGGTGGCGTAAGGAAAATGTGCTAAAATTGACTGAGGTGATGGCAACACAACTCTGTGATGTAACTAAGAGCAACAGAGTGTGTATGTTGGATGGATGTTACAAATTATGGGACTGCATAACACAGTGAACCCTGTGATGGAAGATGGAATGTGGTTAACAGTACAAATCTGAGAATGCGCTCTCATGAAACTAACAAAAGTACAATACTAACACAGATTGTTATTAGTATGGTGGTTTAAGGGGAAAATACACCAAATACAAGCTACAAAATATAGTTAGCAGTAATATTTTGGTAATGTTCTTTCATCATTTCTAACAAGTATTCTACAACAATGCAAGATGTTTGTGGTGGGATGATGTAGGGGAATACTGTTCATTATGCACGAATGTTTTGTAAATTCAAAAATTCTGTAATTAATAAAAACATTCTATACATAAACTGCATATTTTTAGTGTTTAAATGAGCAGGAATAATAATAGATCCATTAATTAAATAAAGTAAGCTCCATCCAAGGATATGGGGGTAAAATAAAATGAGACAACTCCTATAAGGTGGTGAGAACAGGCCATGGTGCATAAATTTCTAAATATATTTCTTATAACTAATAAGTATTTTATAAAAGAGAGACAAAATAACAGGCCCTAGTTTGATATTACAATCCTGACATTCCTATTTTGTGTTACAAGTATGACAGCATGCAGAAGAGTATAGTGTACATGGTTTTATATCAAATGAACACAGTTCTTCACTTGGTTGAACTGGAAAATAGGAACTTTCTTAAGGAAACAACAAGGGCTATATCCTCACCCAAAGTAAGTGCTTTGAGATCAAAGGGACCTAGTGAAGACAGGTTCCTCAGTCTTACACTTCAGAAAAACTTTATTTGAAAGAGGAGATAGGCTCTTAGGAGTTTAGATTGATGGAAGTAATAAGAGTCCTTGGAGGATGAATATTAAAGACTGGATTCATATGTCTGAGAACCTGGTCTCTTGGGAACAGACAATCAGCAGAAAATTGCTTTATTTCTGTCCAGACTAGAGTCCCAGGGCATATGATGTACCAGCATTTGGTGTAAAAAGACACAAAAGTGCCTGAGGAGCAGCTAGGAAGAAGTTGTAAATACCTCCTCTGTGGCTGTGCCTCAGCTTGTGTAACCTCGGGCTAGATAGGGCATGTTGGTTTCTTTGTGGTCCTGGCTCTGGTGGGGGACTGATACATGACTCCTTCCTGCTGTCTTCTCTGGGGGCAGAGCTTCACTCTCCATCATCAAACACTGGAGGAAGAATTTGGATTTCCACCTGAAGAACTTCTCTCTGAAGAACCATCCAGGTGAGGAGGATAGCCAAATATATGCTGAAGTGAGGGGTCAGGTTGAATGGAAGCTAAGAGCTTTTATCTGAGGTCATCTTAATTGCCAAGGAGCAAGAGATCTCCTTACTTGTTTTCCTGTTTGTTTAATTAATTAATGCATTTTATATTTATTATATTTTGAAAAGGAAGATTCCATTGAATTCAGCAATGTAAGGGTCATTGTTAACAAATAATGGGATTGGAAGCTCAGTTAGAGTAAGGAATTTTAGGGATAAATTGATCCAGGAAAAGCAGATCTATTCCAAGGGACATTGCAGGTAAGGCAAGAAGAGAAAATTGAGGTATCATCAGTGAAGACATGTGCAGTGAAGTGAGGGCATTTCTTTTTTATTTTCATGACAAGACACATTTGAGATACCCGTGTGTTGATGGGAAAGTCCCAGTCCACTGGAGGAAGATAAGATGCTGCCACATCAGTACATGATACATATACTTTCATATCAGATTTTCCTATGAAAAATTATATTGTTTAATTGGAGGAAAGTGGTATACTAAAACTTTTCCTTGACAATTATTCCTTTATTGATGAGTTGAAGTATATGCTGATTTCTTAGCCATTCACTTTCTCCATTGCAAATTGTTCGTTCAGGTTTTTGTTTTTATAGACTTAGGTCTGACTGTTTTTATTGTTCTTTTTATTATATACTTTCAGAAAAAGAAGTACAGAGTTTCCACCAATTTTCCCCATTTATTTTTTTTATATTTGTATAGAATAGATGTTAGTGGGGAAAAATGTTTGAAAGTTAAATATTGTGTTGTCCTATCAGTGCTACATTTTCTGTTTCTCCCATTGCTTTTCAGTCTCAGGAAGTTATGTGTCATTTGAGTTAAGAAATCACTTTTTATTGGCATTGCTGGCTTGTTTTCCCATTTATCTTTCTGGGGATCTATCTTATCCTATTGTGGTTATATTGGTTTTTAATAGTTGCATCACCCTCTGTCAATATTTAGAAGGGATTTTTTTCTTTATGATTTGACTAGCTATCACTTTTCTCCACTCACAAGCATATTTGAACCCATATCTTTTTATGTGGAATGAAATTATAATTTTACATTCCTACTTATTCCATGCATTTTAAAAATGTATTTGTACATTATTGAATTTTCAAGTCTATTTCTATTTCATTATTAATCCACATCAATATTATTAAATTATTGTTATGTTTTATCTTGTCTTTTAGAATTTAGATTTAAATATTCTCTTCAACTTTTTCTAATATCAGTCTTTGGACACAACTATAATTAATCATGTTGCATTTTACCTGCCATTTTTTTTTATAAAGTCACATTTTCTTCAAATTTGTTGTTTGAAACAATTCATAATATTCATACACCTTCCTGAAAACACAAAAGAGAACAAAACAGATCTAGTCCCTGTTCATTGGGTTCATAGATTTGACTGAAGAACTCAGAGTACAATTATAATTCTTCATATGTTATAAAATCCTCAAGGATACATCATATAGACAAAGATAAATCAGGCAAAGTGCATAGATTTTCATGGTTTGCAGAGGATATTATAGAGGGTGGTCTGGGTATGTCCTTTGCACGTTGCATGGAATCAGAACCAGGATGGAGTGTGCCCTTTGAAGTTGTCCAAACAGAGGTCAAAACTCAAAGCCCTAGAATAAGAAAGGAAAGAATGCCACAAAGTGAGTGAGGGACATGCTGCATCCACTACTGCACCACAAAACAACAATGTTATCAAATAAGTATGGGACAGGCACAGGAATAGTATGTAGATAAGAGCATGAGGTGGAGCCCATGACAAGGCAGGTGTAGCAAGAACACCTGCTCCATCTGTGGCCATTGAATGTGGAGGAACCTCAGCTCCCATGCAGGCTGCCCATTCTCTCTCCACCTTTGTTCTCGCATTTGGCCCTGTATTCATACGACCCCTTTAGGAGGGACTCTATTTTTCATCAATTCTTGCCTTCGGTCCAGTGGCTTCCAAAATGTTGACCTTTTCCCACAAGAAAAATATATTTTATATTTTGGTCAGCAATGAGAGCAGGCAAGCACACACACACACACATGCATGAACAAAGAGATTCATAAAAAAGTTTCCTTTGAACCTTTACTACACGTGAATTATTCTCATATTTTCTAACATTTCCACTTAGTCTCTTCTATTTAATATTACAAAATAGTCTTGACTCACATTTGAGATCTAACCTCAGAATGTGGAAAGCATGCCTTCAGTATGCCATCTTCACCTATTTTAGCATTGTCCAGCTTCTTTTTTGCTCATCTTGGCAATGCCTGTGAAACCACATTCTTTCACCAATGACACAGTATGTATTTATTAAGTCACTATTATAACCTGGCAGCAACTAAATATGTGGGGGTCACAATATATGTAGAATATGGCCATATCCCTCAAGGTACTCACAGTATAGCAAGGAGAAAGGCATAGAATTCAGTAAATGCAACACACAATCATAGCCCTACCATCCAAATTAAGTTCAGGGAGTAAGCTGTCTTCTTCCTGAGAGTTTGTCTACAATGATGTTCAAAAATGAGACAAAGCTTGGCTAACCTGAAGAGTTTGTTTTTTCCAGAGGAGCCATGTGGATTCCCCAACCATAAGGAAGCAGGTGTATATATTTGCAGAGTACTGGAACTCTAAAGTGCTGATGAAGATGCAAGAGAAGCTCAATATCTTAGAGATCAGTGTTGGTGATGGCAAGAGGCAGTGAAAAGGGATGCTGGTTGGTCAGCCTTGGAAAGTGGAGCTTGTGTTTGAAGGTAAGGAATGATGGTTTCATTCTCAACCAGGGAAAAACTGGGGTTTTGAACTGTGGAATTTTATGACCATGTTTATAAAAAGGGTAGATCTCTGGTTTAATGTGAATATCAGGCTAGAGGTGCTACAGCCTGCAGTTATTGAGAAAGATGAGAAGGAACCAAAATATGGCAGTGGAATTTGGTACCTGGAGGTGTGAAAGGAATAGAGACATTTGAGTGATAGAAGAACTTCAGCCCCACTTCCTCCCCAGAGAAAATTTAATAACAGGAAGGAACTGTCTTACACTTTTCAAAACATTGATTACGTCTGTCAGCCATTTTAGCTGAATGGATATTGCTATCCTCGTTCTACTTGTGAAGTGCACCTCCCTCTACAGGAGAAAGTATTAAGATTTAGAATGCTTCAGTTCCTATAAAAGTACAAACAACTCATCTGTGCATGACTCAATACCCAAAAGCAGGTCAGTCTGATTCCAATACATTGAATATAATAGTATTTTACAAAGTTATTAAAAATCACCATTTTTGTTACTTGTTTTAGTTAATGAAATGCTGCTTTACTCCCTTTTCTCAATTTACTCTTGTGGTGCTCAATCTCTACAATGTCTTGAAACTGTGTAAGGATATCACTGCTTTGTCTTTGAGTAAATTGATTTTTTCTCTTTTATTAGTTTTTGTGGGAATCAAGAGACTATGATACAGGGAACAAACTTATTTTATTATCAGAATCTGTCAGGGATGACCTAAGCTTTTTTTTTTTTTTTCCCTGTATTCTCAATTTTCGGCAGCTTTGAGACCACCTCATTCTTCAACACTCACTGGCCATCCTCACATCATTCTCCCTCTTGCTCTTTCATCTTTCACACAGGCTTCCTTGCTGGTCTTGAATATCTGAAACAAGACCCTTCCTCAGGGCCTTC
>JAQZBX010087637.1:0-12848 GCA_029593785.1 Cabassous unicinctus | reverse complement strand
GAATCAAACTATGTTACACAATATATTTGGTTCATAGTAACGCATTCATACAGTATTTGTCCTTTTGTGTCTGGCTTGCTTCACTCAACATAATGTCCTCCAGGTTCATCCATGTTGCCATATGCTTTACGACTTCATTTCTTCTCACAGCTGCATAATATTCCATCGTGTGAATAGACCACAGTTTGTTTATCCATTTGTCTGTTGATGGACACCTGGGTTGTTATCAACTTTTGGCAATGGTGAATAATGTCACTATGAACATCAGTGTGCAGATGTCTGTTCGTGTCACTGCTCTCAGTTCTTCTGGGTATATACCCAGTAGTGGTATTGCAGGGTCACATGGCAAGTCTATATTCAACTTCTTTAGGAACTGCCAAACAGTCCTCCACAGTGGCTGTACCATTCTGCATTCCTACCAATAGTGAATAAGTGTTCCTGTCTCTCCACATCCTCTCCAACACTTGTAGTTCTCGCTCTCTTTAATAGTGGCCATTCTGATAGGTGTGAAATGATACCTCATTGTAGTTTTGATTTACATTTCCCTAATCATGAGTGATGTTGAGCATTTCTTCATGTGTTTTTTTGCCATTTGTATTTCTTTGGAGAAATGTCTATTCAAGTCTTTTGCCCATTTTTTAATTGGGTCGTTTGTCTTTTTATTGTTGAGTTGTAACATCTCTTTATATATCCTGGATATTAAACCCTTATCAGATATGTTTTTGATATCAGATTGTTTTTGATATTTTTCTTTTATTTGGGGTTTCTACAGACTTACCCTGACATACCATGGTGTATTTTCTGCATATTTTTTTCCTGCTTGAGATTTTAGAGTTGCTTAAATCTGTGGCTTGTTGTCCTTCATCAGCTTTGGAAAGCTGATTAGGTTAATTTACACAATCTGGAGAAAATCCTGATCCTCCCAACCTTCTTTTACTTTTAATCTCTTGCTTAGGCCAATCAATTTGACTGACTTTTTCTAGTTTTCTGCCCACGGAATGGTCATAACGTAGCCAGCCCTGACTTAATCTTAGGGATATAATGGAGAACGTTGATCTGGGGTATAGAAATCATTTGCAATCCATTAAACAGAGATACTGTGGAATTCCAAAGTTGTCACATCGTCCTGGGTGAAAGCAAATGTTCTTGTCTTCAAGTGTCAATGATGTATTTTATTTGTATGTCTTTACTTATAAATTTAGCCTTGAATTATGATCGTAGTAGCCGTAGATAGACAAATCATTTGTGGGACACCCACCACCACGAGTCAGGCACTGCACTTAGCACTGACCAAATAATTTGATTTCATCTATGCTTCTTAAAGGGCATCTGACTTCCTTGCATGCAGGACCAGTGTCTCATCTGTGTTTCTGTCACCCGCAGTGAGTGGTGCCAGCCTCCTATTTCATGTATGTGGTCCTTAATTGGGGGCCTACATCAGAATTATCTGTGGCAGGATTTTCGCTCCTTGTTGTTTGTTGCTTTTTAAAGTTCAGACTTCTGGGCACCAAGGATCTGCACGAGCAGATTTAGCATTGATCACTTTTCTATGATTACAATCTTTCTGGCTTACTAGAATTTCTAGAACAGTTTTATTTGCTAGCTGCAAATATAAAAATTATAAAATACTCCCCCCCCCAAAAAAAAATCCTGATAAAATTCCTGTTAAGTAAGGGAACCCTCTATTTTGGAGGGAAGGGACCATTATTTGCTCTTTAACCATCTACCAGTGAACTTCAGTAGGGTTATTCTACCTCTTTCCTTCTGGGTCTAATCAGGAATTAGCTTGAGTATTGAGTATTGCTGGTAGAAATGGTTGCCATCTTCTGTGAAGAACTTCTAGAAGTTGTAAGCTGTTGTGCAGGTGTCTTCCAGCCCAGAGAAAAAAAATACAGAAAATTCCATTCTTTGAAATAGTCTGGTTGTGCTTTGACTTTTTAAATGACGATTTCCATCTTTTGATTGTTCCTGGCAAGGAGGGTGCATAAAAGGCATCTGTATCTGGAGCTTTTCTCATCAAACATCTGGTTGTAATTACTCAATTTCACTTTTCTTCTTGATAAGATTGAGAACTCTATTGAAGAACAAATTGCTTTCCTGGAAAAGGTGAACTGTATTATGAATGATTTCAGAAAATGTGGCCTCTATATCTCAATATGGTTAAGATAAATGTTATATTGGACCCCAGGAGAAAGTTTTTCCGTCTGCTCTATACCGGGTATGCTGTAAAATTGCGTGAGAATGGAAAGCGCGCTCGAATGGCCATCCTTCGCTGGGTCCTGACAGTCACTGGAAGCCGTCTCCCTTCTGTTTCAGCACTGCTCAAGCGACGTGCCTCGCCGACCAGCCAAAGCCAGCCAGGGAATACAAGTTCCCTGAGAAGCTGCCCGGAGAGTTATACGATGCTAACACGCAGTGCAAGTGGCAATTCGGAGAGAAAGCCAAGCTCTGCATGCTGGATTTTAAAAAGGCAAGTGATTGTTGGCAAGCACTCAATACAATATGATTCATAAAACTTATTCCCTGGACCTGACATTGATGGATCTTCATTTATTGGGTACCTACCAAATGTCAAATCCTGTGTGTTAGGGCTGGTCCTGTATAACAGGAAGCACATGTTTTACTGGCAAAGACGCCCTTAGATACCGCTATGGGTATCAGTTTTCTTTCGAGAACTCACTTGGCCTGTTAGGTCAGATCATCTCTTTCTGATTTATTATGCAATAACTTTTGGTTGGTGTGAGTTGGCAGATTAATGCTCCGCACTTTTTTGAAAGGATTTAGAAAGCAATGTAGTCCCCTTTTTTGCTTCCAATTTAAGTATAATTTACTATAAGGCAGCAGCCTCTGTAGGTGTCTTCTAATTATTAAATTACCAATTAAAGTCTTTATAGAGTAGTTTCTCACAGAAGGCAGTATCCACTCCATCCACCCCTGGGATGTCACCAGAATGATTTCCTAATATAAATTCCTCGTGTAACCCAGAGACGTGTGCTCTTGCCAGTTAGAGAATATTGCGAATTAGGAACTCGCTCTACTGAACCACAGAGGAAAGCCATCCGTAAATTAAATGAAAGTAACTGTATTTGAAGTTTCATTTATACTAGTTTATAATGAATCAAGAGAAAACAGGAAAAAAATATAGTCCTCTAGAAACCACATGATATTTCAGAATGCACTGGGAATACTCTCGATTTAAATTTAACGTGATAATCTTCTTTCTTCTAAACTCAAGTCCAGTTCCCCCAAAGATCAATCACAGCCATGTGCCAGAACTGGATTCTTATCTTCTCAGCTGGGTAATCTCAGCGTGGGACACGAATAATTAATCCGTCAGCATCAGCATACATTCCCCACGTTGCCTGTTCTGTGGCAGACTGTGTGAATTCCCAAAGATTTTGCTGAGTGCTACTTTTCTGTTTGTAAAGGGAAAGGAGCAGAAAACTAATGTTTTCTCTTTTTATCCAAATATGAGATTTTCTGGATACTACTTTTGGTTTCCACATTATTTTGCTTTGTGACCATGCACTATATCACTTATGGTACACCAGCACCATTTGGAAAATGGCAGGCACTAAGAAATGATAGTGCAGCTTGTTTTATTATTATTACTGGGGAAATATTTATATGCAGTAAAATGCATTTGTCTTAAGTCGACAACTGAATTTTAACACATGTATTCAACCATGTTATATGCATCCCTATCAAGTTATGGATTATTTTCATAAAGCCAGAAAGTTCCTTGTTCTTCTATTCAGTGTCTTCTCCATTCCACTAGACAACCATTGTTCTGTCTCTAGAGATCTGGATTGCCTGTTGTTGAACTTCATAACTGCCTAGTTCCATATAATATGAGTCAAGTGTTTAACATGTCAACATTAAGTGTGATTTTAGCTGTTTTTACATAGATGTCCTATACCAGAGTGAGGAAGTTCCTTTTCACTCCTAATTTATTGAGAGATTTTTAATCCAAAAGTGTGTAGAATTTTTCAAATTTTTTCTGCATCTATTGATAGAGTTATATGGATTTTCTCCTTTATTATATTGATGTGTTGAGTTATATTGATTAGTTTTTTATTTTTTCATTGATTTTGAATTTTAACCCAACCTACATTGCTGGGATAATCCCACTTGTGATATCATGTGCTAATATTATTTCTTATTTTTGAGTGATTATTTGTAAATGTTCTGTTCAGGATCTTTACCTCTGCATTTTTGAGCAATTTTATTTAAATATTTCTAGTTTCCTCTCAAGAATTGATATCAGAATTATTGCATAAAATAAGTTGAGAAGTAATCCCTACTCCTTTCTTTTCTTAAAGGGTTTGTTTAAGATTGGTATTGTATTTTCCTTAAATGTTTGTCATAATTCGCCAGTGAAGCCATCTGAGCCTGGATTTTGTCTGTGGGAAGGGTTTTGGTAATTAAAAATTAAATTGCATTAACAGATTTGGGCTATTGAGAATTTCTATTTTTTCTTGTTTATCTTTTGATAAGTTTTTACTTTTTCCAATGAATTGTCCATTTTAGCTATGTTGTTGAATTTATTACAAAAAAGTTGTTTATTATATTCTTTTTTGTCCTTTTAATGATTGTAAGATCTATTGTGATATTTCTTGTTTCATTTCTGATCATTGTAATTTGTGTGTGTATGTGTTTACCTTCCTCAGTCTAGCTAAATTATCAGTATAATTAACCTTTTCCAAAAAATCAACATTTTGCGTTGTTAGTTTTCCTTATTGTTTGTTGTAGTCTTTTCTATTTCATTACATTCTGCTTTATTATTTCCTGGGGCTTAAGATGCCTTTCTTTTTCTAGCTTTCATAAGGTAGAAACTTAGATCATTGGTTTTAAACTTTTCTTCTTTTTCTAATATAACCATTTAAAGATTTTCAAAGCTATTAATTTCATTCTACACACTATATTAGCTGAATCCTACAAATTTCAATGTGTTTGTAATATTCAGTATGAAGTATTTTCTATTTTCCTTAGTGATTTCCTCTTTAACCTATGGGCTATTTAGAAGTGTTATTTAATTTCCAAATTATTGGGAATTCTATATAGCTTATTGATTCTGATTTCTAATTTAGTTCAGTTTTGTTCAGAAAAAATATATAATTTCAGTGTTTTGAAATTCATTGAAACTTATTTTATAGCCTAGCCTATGGTCTGTCTCGGTGAACTTTCCATGAACACTTAAACAAATGTGAATTCCGCTGTTGTTGGATGTTGTGTTCTAGAAATGTCAGTTTTGTTCATTTGTTTTATAATGCTGTTTACATCTTCTGTACCCTCACTGCTATATGCACCTTACTCTCTGAGTTTCAGAGAGATGAGTATTAAAATCTCCAACAGTCATGGTGGATTTATCGATTTCTCTCTTTAGGTTTATTATTTTTTGTTGTATGTATTTTGATGCTCTGTTATTAGGTGCATAAACATTTAGATAGTTATGTCTTTCTGGATCTTTAATCATTATAAAATATCCTTCTTTATTTTTGGTAATCTTATTTTTCTTGAATTCTTCTTTGTATGATAATATAGCAATATCATTTTACTTAGGAATACACTTTGCATATCTTTTTTCATCTTTTTACTTTCAATTTATTTGCATCTTTATATATATAATGCTTGTGTTGTAAACATCATATAATTTGTTATTGCTCTTCTATCCAGTTGAAAAATCTTTGACTTTTCATTAGAATGTTTAATCCATTTATGTTTACTTTAATTATTCATACAGTAGACTTAAGTCTACCATTTTACTATTAGTTTTCTGTTAGTCTCATCTCTTTTGTTTTATTGATTCTTATTTTTCTGTCTTCTTTTGAATTAAACCATTTTTAATATCCTGTTTTTCTTCTTTTTGCTTATTTAGATATACTCCTACATATTATTTTTAGTGATTGCTTTAGAAATTACAATATGCATTCTTTAGTAATAGTCTACTCAAAATAATATTGTGCCACTTTATATAAAATCTAAGATTCTACAACAAGTAAGTCCATGTATCCTTCTCCCATCTTTTGTTTGGATGCAATATATTTTAGTTATATATGTGTTGTAAGCCACATGATACATTATATTTTTTTGTTTCAGTTGTTTGCTTTTAAATAAAAGAGGCAAGAAATAAGACCACCTTTTTTATTTACCCACATATTATCATTTACAGTTCTCTTCATTCTTTCCTATAGATCTGCATTTCAAAATGATATCATTTCCCCAGAGTCCAGTGAACTTCTTTTAGCATTTCTTGTAGCTCAGGTCTTCTTCCCACAAAGTAGCTCAGGTTCTGTTTATCTGAAAATGTCATTAATCCTTCTTCATTTTTGAAGAGTATTTTTGCTGGATATCAAATTCTAGAGTCGAAGGATTTTTATTTTATTTTGTTTTTTCCCTTAGACACTTTAAAGATGTAATTGCATTCTTTTCTAGACTCGTTTGTTTCTGATAAAAAGCTAGTTATTATTTGTATCATTGTCCCCCTGTATGAAATGTGTTTTTCTTTGTTTCCTTTTAATATTTCCCCTTTCTTTCTGGTTTTCAGCAGTATGATTCTGATAAACCTAGGTGTGAGCTGCTTTTTAATTGACCTGCTTTGGGTTCACTGAACTTTGTCGATCAGTAAGTCAGTGTATTTCTTTTAACAAATTTGAGCCATTGTAGCCATTATTTCTTCAATATAATTTATATGTATTCATCTTTCTCTCTCCTTTCCTATTTCCAATTAACATATTTGTTATAGTACTTGATGTTCTATCATCAGGCCATGAATGCTCACTTAGGTTTTTATCAATCTTTTCTTTAGATTGGATATTTCTATTGATCTTCAAGTTCACCAGCCCCTTCCACCCTTTCTAATCTTCTATTTAGAAATAATTTTGTTACTGTATTTTTCAGTCTTTTAAAGTTTATATTATCTTCTGAAATTTCCCTGTTGTGTACTTGCTGTGTCCACTTTGACTTTTATGTCCTTGGATATATTGATAATAGTGTTTAGAGTATCTGCTGTTTCTAATATATAGGTCTCTGTGAGACCTACTTATAGAGTTTATTTTATGAGTTGCATGTTCCTGCTTATTTGCATTTGTAATGGCTTTTTAATCTTTGACGTATATTTTGAACAATATGTTATAGGTAGTCTGCATTATGCTGTCCTCTTTAAGAGTTGCTAAGATTTGTCTTCACAAGCAATTAAAATACTGGGGTGTCCTTTTGATTCTCAGGCTCTGTTGCTCTTTGTTCGTGCTCACCCATCTCAGTTTGTCCCTGTCCTAGGGCACGGCCTGTACCTTCTCATGGGCCCTGGGCAGCCTGCAGCTCCCGGCCCTCCTCGGCTCTCAGCCTGCAGCCTCTGCCCTCTGCTCGTCCTTGCTGCGT
Source organism: Cabassous unicinctus (assembly GCA_029593785.1). Lineage (NCBI taxonomy): Eukaryota > Metazoa > Chordata > Mammalia > Cingulata > Chlamyphoridae > Cabassous > Cabassous unicinctus. The sequence goes on along the minus strand of JAQZBX010087637.1, from coordinate 5,468 downwards.
CTCAGTCCTCAGGCTGGGGCCCTGCTGGTGCAGATTTTCCTTTCTGCTGCTCTCCAGCTGCCTCAGCAGCCTCACCTCCCATCACTGCTCGCCCACGCAGTGACACTGCCTTCCTCTGCCTGGACACCCTCCCTGCACCCGGCCGGGACGTGCTCCCTGGCGGAGGCTCATCTCGTGAGCGTCCACCTTCCAGGATCGCAGGCTTGAGTCGCCTGGTGTCAAAGGTCTGAAATAGTGGTTTCATATGATTTTTCCATTTAGTAGTTGTTCTGATTTCCGTAAAAGTTACTTCATCCTGGACATTAGAGGAAATAATCTGCTGAAATGCAAAAATATATCTATTAAAATAAGATAATGCCCGATCACTCCCTTCAACACAAATAAAAGCTATGTATTTTCTTTTTATAAGTTAAATTCTATCTGTGTGGCTGGAAGCTCTAACATACTGAATCTCAAAATTTGATATGATACAGTAATTTTCCATGTAGATTGAAGCATCTGAGGTTATTTTCAACTTTAAAAATTAATTTTGTGATTAACTCTTACTGAAATTTTGTGAAAAAGGGTCTATTTTGTTAGGATGAAATGTAAGGGTCAAAAACTTTTTGATGTGATAATATGAAAGAATAAATAATAAGCATGTTAGCCAGTGCCTCAGCCATCAATTGGTATTTAAGAGTCACTCAGTAAAAATTTGCTAAGCAGAGAGATGGATGGATAATATTTTATAAAAGAATGAACCTCTTTAAAATTCCGTATGCTACTTTGTTTGAAAAGTTAGTAGATAATGCAAATGCATGTACATTACTGTCTTGGACAGATGAATGTGCATTTGCTGTGTACGTATCTATGTTTACATACTTTGTTTGCATTCCCACACATATATGACAATGGATTTCTGAGCCCCCTGATGATTTATATAAAATAATGACAATAGGAATTAGTAAAAGGTCAGCTCACTGCTTGGAAAGAAATAATTACATTATATTATATTTTCGTTAAAATAACTTAATTTAAATGTCATTCTTAGTTTGTATTTTTGGATGCAGAAGGTTTGAGGAAAATGAACCTTCTTGTAAAGAATTCACAATGCTGGAATGCTATTAATGCATTTCCAACCCAGTCATTGGAAAGTGTTTATTTTTATTGGAGGTTTTGTTTTATGTTGTGATGGCAAGCTTAACCAAGCCAGTATTACTGAAATGGGTCTGAAATTATGGGTTAGGATGGGGAATTTTAATTGACTCTTAACAAGTGAGAGCCTTCATTATATTTCATTTTATTATCTAACTCTCTAGAGATACTAAGATTTTTGTTTGTCCAGAGGACAGTGTCACATTTTTATTACATGGAAAATAATTACACCAGTGAATGGATCATATGCTATTTCAGGGTTCTTCTAACTCTGTGGTTTATTCCTGCCTGGAAGAATGGATTGAGATTCCTAACACTCGGAAGGCTGGGTTAGGGAGCCGCGTGTTTTCGTGGTGAGCTGACCATTGCCAGCATCTGTATCTGAAGGCCTTGTAGCAGTTGAAAACTACTGCCTTCAGTAGTATCTTCTATCCTTATTTCTTTATTCTCCAAAAGTCTCCAAAAGCTAAACAGAATATTCTGGAAATACTCTGAATGGTAGAGCCTGAATCTTGCATTCACATGTCATAGGGTGGCCCTCTTTGGTCGTCTTAGAATTTTTATGATCACAATTCAGTTTCATCTTACACCAAAAATATTCTTGTTCTTATAACTAGTTTCCACAGAGACACCCTATCTGATGCCCTACCCACTCAGAAAGCATTTGTTGAAAGCCATTAGGTCCCCAATTACAGGGACCGATACATGAAAATAATCTCACATTTTAAAACATCACTGACCTCGCATCATTCTGTGTGATCTTCGAATTAGCCCTGTTACTGAGACCCCTGGCTCCCTAAGGCCACTGTGACCACAGACCGAGCCTGGGCTGTAATCTGAAACGGCATTGGCGCCTCCTCAGGGCCCTTGAAGAGATGGCACGCTCACTTGGGTTAGGTGCCGTTAGATGCCAGGCCCTGGAAGCAGCACGAGAACTCCCCAACTCTACTTCGTGTCCAGGATGAGTCCACCACGGAGGTGTGGTCGTGCTCACGTGGACAGTGGGGGAGCTGGCGTCCTGCCTGCCCAGCCCCTCCTGACCACACCATACCTGCCTCCCTCGGCCACTCGCATTCTCCACCCAAGCAGCGGTCATGTCCCAGCGTACCCAGCCACACGGTCAGCTGCTTCTTCATCTGTGTGCTCATTGGTTTACCTTCCAGACCCCACCTCAGAGTCTCTCCTGTGGGACCCTGAGCCTGCGTCCACAGAGTGCTTCTTTATACTTTGGTATTCCGTCAAGTGGCCACCCCTGGAAGCCACGGGAGCTTTGCGGCTGTGTCCTCAGAGTGCATTCACTCAGGCCCCTGCTCTTAAGTCGTCTCCCTGAAGCCCATATTCCTGGATCTGATGCCTAAATGCCATCCTGGCCCCCCAGTGCAACCTGCACTTTAGCATAGGGAGGGCAAACCCAGGAGGAGAAGCAGAAGCATCGTGCTTGTTACACGCTGACGGACTGGAGCCAGGCAAAATGCTCTCCATCAACATGCTGACCCGTATGCACGACGTAGTCACCGTAATGCTGCTTCACGACCCTGAGACTCTCTGAGAAAAGAGAAATATGATGACATAATTGGATGGTTGGTGGATGGATGGTTGGATGGATGGATGAATGAATGGATGGATAAACCAGGCAAGTTTCATGTTTAAAAATGAGGAATTAGAGTTGAAATTGGTAGTGAAAGGTGGAGTCAAGAAGAATAAATTCTGAAATGTCAGGGTTTTCATTTTTTTAAATTCTGTGTGCTTTTCTGCAGTCTAAATTAAGCATATTTTACTTTCTAATTTAGAAAAATCTAATTTTGCTAGAATCATGAGGAATAAATACAAATAAAGAAAGTTTCAGGGATGGAATTATGTTGAACCAAATCTAGAACATGGTTCTCTGACTTCCTCCTATATAGCAGACAACAGCCTTTAAATATGCATCAGTTCTTTTTCCCTCAAAATGTTCAGTGATATTTTATCATAGACATGTGGGCCATTTGTGATACTAATGACTCTTTTGTCCTTTAGGACATCTGTAAAGCACTGTGGTGCCATCAAATTGGAAGGAAATGTGAGACTAAATTTATGCCAGCTGCAGAGGGCACCGTTTGTGGGCATGACATGGTAAGAAGCTTGGGCACCTGAATCATGTTCAGATATTTGAGTCTTTCCACCCATGTGCTTTTCCTCATCTTGCATTGGTACTTTCATAAACCTGCCTTTCTTGTGTATTTTTGCACACCCATGCCAAACCATGTATTCATTTCACATTGATACTCTGAGGAAGATTCTTGGTTTTCTCACTTATCTGATGATATAATTGCTGAGCTAGCTGAAATTAATAGACAAGGATGTCAGGTAGCAGCTGATGACTCGGAATCTTTTCACAAAGGAAAACATTAAACCGTCGACCACCAATTCACCGTTGAAGGTGCTAGCATTAAATACGACTGTTGAAGCTTCAGAACATCAACCCAGAGACTGGGGAGTAGACCATTTCCTCATGGTCTGCAGCTTGGCAGGGGGAGGTCAGGGCTGACTTAGACTGGCAGCCATCCCCTACACGTGAACGAGAGAGCCAGGAAAGTGAGGGAGAGAGCTGGACCAGAAAGGCCGATGAGCATGCCAGAGAAGGTGATGGGCAAGACATGTCAAAGATAGGGCTGGAATGCTTCAGAATGCTTTGGCTCTGTCTTTCTCACTTTGAACACCTAAAATGGCATTAGTAAACAGTGAAAACAGAAGTCCTCTAATTGGGACCAAATGGCAGTCTGTGTTTAAACTCAAGTAACAATACTGAGCCAAAATTTATTTTCTTCATAGCAGGGTGGTGCAAGGCCATGGATCTGCACGAATATCCCATATGCTTTGAAATATTCCACAGTATTGGTGGAAGTTGAATTATAGAGGACTCACAATAACTGTCCTGCTTCTGTGCAGTTTTCTACTTGATGGGAACATAAACTATATTCAGCAATCATATTGTTATAAATATGTTGATTTTCCTCTTCTAAAACTATTATATATATATATTAGGATAAGGGAAAAAGTTATTATGTTTATGTTGCTAAGAGCCAAGATTTTTAGCATAAGAGAACAGAGATACAAATATAAAAGAAGCTAAGTCGTATTTGTAATCCTGAATTTGAATTGGATAAATTAGTATGAACTAATGAGGCAATTTTTTAATCAAAACAAAACAAATGCAAACAAAAAATAAAGTGTTCTCTAATGTTGTTCATTGACCAACCCAGCAGGAAACGAGCACCCTTTGAACAGATTGTTCCCTTCAATACAATGTGCCCACTACAAGAAGCCAGATTTGCTTGTCTAAATGGATGTTCCAGGTTTGGAACAAGAAAGATATAAGATGAGCCTGGAACACCTTGTTGAGTTAGAAAGGTAGAAGCCTATCAAAGATTCCTGGGTCCTGTCAAAAGTACCTTGAGGCTAACTTTTCCAGGAGAAACATACAGCATATTGCATGTATTTCTTTAACATATGAAATATCAAGCATGTGTCCTGATTTTTCCATATGAACTCAAACTCAAGGTACCCAAACATTTGCTGAGGGATATTTTCTCTTTTAAAAAGTACTCTAGCTAGTGATGAAAACAAAGCAACAAAAAAGGCAAGCTAGAGTATCATCATATTTGCAGTACCCAAAGACATAAAGCATCCAGGAAATGACTGTCAGTGGCTGCTGAAATCATTAGGTAAGAAGCTGATGGGGAATTTTACAATGAGTGGATCTGGCCAGCACCTCCTGAACCACTAATCTTAGCGTCACAAAAATGCCAGACACATGAGACACTGTGTGTGCATATACACAAAGCCCTCCGTGGTGCAGCCTGGCCAGACATTCAGATCGGAACCTGCCGAGCCTCTTGGTAACTAACTGATGGCAGCAAACACAGAGAACAAAGGGGCGTGGAGATGCAGCCAGCAAAATCCAGAATGTGGGAAACTCTTCCTGAAAATAAACGCCTTCCTTAACAAACAAGTGAGTCGAATGGGAAGAGTAGAGAGCGAGAGAGCTTACCCACTGCGAGAGACTGAAGAGGCACGGCAGCCAGTGCAAACGCCGTGCTGGGCCGTATTTACTGTGATTCTAAGAAATCCACTGCAGAAAAAGCGGAGACAACCTGAAAGTTTGAACACTGACTGGATATTTGATGATATGAATTATTGTAAGTTTCTAAGTGTCATAATGATATTGTAATTATAGTTTTAAAGTCCTTAATTTTAGGCACATATAAGTGAAATATTTTTAGAAGAAATGATATAATGCTTGGAGCTCAGTGTTGGGGAGAGAAGTGGTTGGTGTACAGGTAAAAGGAAATTGG
>JAQZBX010087636.1:0-12845 GCA_029593785.1 Cabassous unicinctus | reverse complement strand
AGTAAGCTTAAGCCCATAGTTGGTACTGCTACTGGCCAAGCAGGGTGGCTGGAACGGTTGACAACGCCCTTGGCCTGGTACGGGTGATATCGCCCTCCCTTGCCCTATTGCCCACTTGCTGTTTGTCTCCCTCCCATTTTCTCTTTTTGCTCCTGCCTCCCTCTTATGTCCCTCCTACTTTCTTACCACACCCCACCCACTTCCCTACCACTATATAAGATGTGAGCTTCCGCAATAAAGCAGACTGCGCCATCAGCCTGTCTCCGTGAACATCATTCGCGCCGTCCTTACCTCTTACTGGGCAACAGTATTGGAAATAAAATCAAACTCAATCATACAAAGAACCCAAATCCACATATACACAAATGAAAACCCAGAAACTTAAGAGTACAAATAGCTCTCAGCCTCCTAATTTCTACTATGCCTTATGAAGGTCCTTGCCTACACCCAGAAGCAGAAAAGGGACTTGTAGGATCCACAAAGTGACAAAGAATGATTGAAATGTTTACAAGATATCATGGGGGAGAGGAATGGTTCATGAAACTCAAAGACCTAATCCATCAATCATAGTTTACCGCCCTCCATTCTATGCACGCATGATTATAGCCTCCAACAATGAAGAAACACAAAAACAAGACCACTTTAAAGGCATAGGTAAATCCAAAGCTTCATATTTGTCTCTCAACACCCTATTTCTCTTAATATATACTTTAAGTGATGCATGTCAATCATACAGGAACATACATAAACTTGAAGTCTAGAACAGGAAACACAAAGGGGTATAACACATTACAGTGGTCACATACACACATCTCCAGCAGAAATTGAATTGTGATTCATTTTTAAAAATTGGTCAGAGCATTTCTGAAAGATGACTTACAACTATTATCCATGGCTAAACTTGGCTGTACAATTCTTGACATCCCCACAACTTTAAAACAAACCAGTTTTTATTAAGACAGTTTAAACCAATAACATTTTATCCAATGTGTCCATTCCCTGGTCCTTGGTGTATTCAGAGTGGTGTGCGTTCATCTATTCAATCATTATTTAATCTTTTCACTAGCTTTGTAATAATTATAATAAATAAAGAATTGCCAGAATAATAATGAAGAAATTATTCATCTCTCAATCCGTTTTTTGAAACTGACTTACGTAGGTGTTTCTCTGGCTGTCCTTGAACACCTTTTTCTGTTAAACTCTCAGTTTATTGATATGTGATCCCATACTACATCATGTGGAAAAATTCAACAAAGAAAGGCTTTTTTAAAGCTTTTAAAATGATCTTTATTTTAAAATTATGAACTGAAACAGATATTAGTTTGAAAAAAATCTTATTTTTAAAAGCGAGTGTACATAAATCTATAACTAAGAGGAGATCTTTCTCCATGATTTCACGATTGTTTACTGAATGTTTAGAAGGCTCTGGAATTTGTTTCATGGAAACCATTCCTGATTTTTGGATACTTTTGGGTTGTTCTCAAGTGCAGAGAGATTGTGATGCAGGTATCCATATATAAATACCTGCTCTTATGACATAATGTGATTTTTAGAAAGTATAGGAAATAAAAACAAACTAATTCTAACAAAGAAACAGAATCCACAGATACACAAATGAAAACCCCAGAACTCAGAGTACAAATTGCTCCCACCTTCCAACTTTCTCCTATGGTTTATGGAGGACCTTGCCAACACCCAGAAGAGAAAAACGGACTTGTCGGTTCCACAAGGTGACAAAGTGTGACTCAAATGCTTAAAAGATATCATGGGAGAGAGGAATGGTTCAAAAAAGTCAATGATCTAATCCATCAAGCCCCCAATCTATGTACGTGGAATTATTGCCTCCAACAATGAAGAACCACAAAATGAAGACCACTCTAGGGTAATAGGTAATTCCAAAGCTTTTATTGGTCTCTCAGCACCCTCTTTCTCTTATTATATATTTTATTGATGCATATCAATTATATATGAACATACATAAACCTGATGTCTTGAGCAGAAATCATGACATTAGAACATAAAGGGGCATAACAGATTACAGGGGTTCCATACACACATCTTCAGCAGGAACTTGCATTTTTGTTCATTTTTACAGCTTAGCCAGTGCATGATTGAATATCGACTAATAACAATGATCCATGGTTTGACTTGAGTGTACAATTCCTGACAACCCCATTATTTTTAGAATGAATCTATTTTATTGTGGCACACTAAACCAATAACCTATGTATCCAATGTCTAAATTCCCTGGTGTTTGGTATATTCACAGAGGTGTGCATTCATTGCCTTAATCATTATTAAACCTTTTCCGTATCTCAATAATAATTATAAATAATAAAGAAAATCCAGAAGAACAAACAAGAAATTACTCTCCTCTCAATTGCTTTGTTGACACTGTCATGCATAGGTGATTTTTCTGGTCATCCTTGAGCAAATATTTTTGTTTATCTATCAGTTTTATTGATACATGATCTCGCACCACATTATGTGGAAATAGTGAGCAATGAATGGTTTTTTAAAAGCTGTTGAAAAGGTCTTTATTTTAAAAGTATGACCTGAAATGTATATTAGATTGAAAGAGAATGTCAATTTCAAAAAGGAGTGCAAGATTAAATTAGATTTAATATAATCAATGATAAGAAAGAGATAGTATTGTGCAAACACCTATAAAGAGATATAATTAGCCTGAAGTAATGAAAATAAATTACAATAAAATTTTAATTATTATATTCCCCATAGATAACGTGTATATTATAATCTCTGGGAATGAAATAAATTTTTGTGTTACCCTGCAATTTCCATTGAGGCATTCATTCTTTCTGAGTCAAAAGGACCTCTTTGGAAATTGCCCCATCACATTTCCTAAATTACCTCACATAACAATATCACTAGGAAGACCATAACATTTCCAACCAGCGATTCTCAGAGCAATGGAATCCAAGGGCAGAGGAAGATATTAGAATAAAATGAGAAAGTAGTGTCATCTCAATGAAGAGTAACCATTATTAAAAGTCACCAGACACCACATAGGTCCCAACTTAGGTCAATGGATAAATTTTCAAGTAATATGAAATTGAACTTTTGCACTGGATTCCAAAAGGGGTCACAGGGGTGGAGTTTGGCACACTAAATTCATGGTCATCCTGCCATTGCTGATCCTGGAAAAATAGCCACGAAGCAGTTAGCAACTAGCCTGGCTTGTCTCCTTTCTGCTTATCCATAACAGGGAACTCAGCTGGATGCAACACAAATAATTCTGTAGACTACTTCTTTGGAGATTGGCAGCATGGAGAATGGGCTGTTTGGAAAAGACAGCAGCAGGAAAAAAGAAGTTAAGCTCTAATTCTCTTTTCCATTGTGGTTTGGTGCTGGTTGAATATATGAAGTGAAAGAAAAAATACCCTAGGCAACTCAGGACTAAGTGGAAAAAATTAAAACACAAGACTCTTCAAACAGAGACATCATATACAACCAACAATCCAGGCATGTTGAAGTCAGGGTATGAAAGCGTGTTTTAAACATAAAGTATGGTCACTGGCTGTTGGAAACAATGCCATGACATTTTACCATGATCTGTTGGAAATATTACACCACATGTTTTTTCATGCTGGAGGAAAGTCTTCTGAGTATTCTGACCGAATGCATAATTTTTATTTCTACACAAAAGTTTCTATTAAGAAATATACATTAATAAAAACAAGAATGTCACCCATTGGAAGTGAAGATTAGATATAAATCAGATTAGGACGAGGATATTCCCTCATACACCAATTTGGTGCATTTAAAATTAAGGGACAAAATTAAGTTTTCAGTAAAATACAGCTTTTAAAAGAATGCTTAATTATCTATTTTACTCTGCAAATAAATCTTTACTTAGAAAGAGAGAAATTTTCCACATACCCTGTCCAGGCTAATTGGAAATGAAAGGTTTTAGGCCTTATAAATGGCAAACTCTTTAAAAATAAGAGTTCAAAGATAGGAGTTCATTTGGCATGTATAATTTACATAAATTTTTGGACAAGATTTTCTTCCTAAGAGTTATTGAAATAATGTTAAACTGCTCTAAAATGAATAATAAAAATGGGAGGACAAGAAATGCTTCTTAGTAATTCCTCAATTTATGAATAATCACAATTATAAATCGATAATTCAGAGGACATCGTTTTGATGATTTCACATTTGTTTTCTGAATGTTTAGAAGTTCTGGGTTTTGTTTCAAAGAAATTATTTCTGATTTTCTGGACATCATTGTGCTGTTCTCAAGTGCAGAGAGATTGTGAAGCTGGTATTCATATATAAATAACTGCTCCTATGACTTATTGCACTTTTTTAGAAAGTATTGGAATTAAAATAAACTCATCCTTACAAAAAAACAGAATCCACATATACACAAATGAAAACGCAAGAACTCAGACAACAAAGAGCTCCCAAACTCCAAATTTCTCTGATGCTTTGTAAAAGTCCCTGACAACACCCAGAAGAGAAAAATGCACTGGTAAGATGCAGAAGTTGACTAAGACTGACTCAACTGATCATAAGTTATCATGGGGGTGAAGATTGTTCAAAAAAGTCAAGAACCTAATCCATCAAGCTTTTTGTACCGCCCTCCATTTTATGCACATGTGATTATTACCTCCCTCAATGAAGAAAAAAAAGAGGCAGAATATGTTAGAGAGATAGGTAATTCCAAAATTTCATGTTTGATTCTCACAACCCTCTTTCTCTTAATATATAATTTTAGTATAATGTATATCAATCATACATGAACAGACAAAAACTTGAAGTCTAGAGCGAAATAAGGACCTTAGAAAGTAAAGGGGCCTAACGCCTTACACTGGTCCCATACAAACACATTCAGCATAAATTTGAGTTGTGATTCATTTTTAAAATTGAAGACAGCATCTTTGAAACATGACTAATAACTATTATCCATGGCTCAACTTCGATGTACAATTTCTGACAACCCCACAATTTTTAAACCAAATCTGTTTTCTTGAGATATATTAAGCCAATGTCTTATTTATCCAATGTCTACATACCTTGGTCCTTGGTATATTCACAGAGGTGTGCATTCATGTCTTCAATCACTATTAAAACATTTCATTAGCTCTTTAATAATTTTAATAAATAGAGAAACACCAGAATAATAAATAAGAAATTATTCATCTCTCATTTCATTTGTTGACACTGACATGCATAGGTGTTTTTTCTGGCAGTCCTTGAACAACGTTTTTTGTTTATCTAAGAGTTTTATTGATATGTGACCCAATACTACATCATGTGGGCAAAGTGAACAATGAATAGTTTTTTAAAGCTTTGAAAAATTCTTTAATTTAAAATTGCACACTGAGAGGTATATTAGATTGAAAGAAAATGCTATTTATCAGTGGGTGAGTAGGTAAATCGATAATTCAGAGTAGATCATTTTTCATGATTTCATGATTGTTTACTGAATGTTAAGAAGGTTCCGGATTTTGAATCAACGAAACCATTCCTGATATTCTGGACACCATTGGGCTGTTCTTGAGTACAGAGTGATTGTGATGCAGGTATCCATATATAAATACCTGCTTGTATGATATATTGAAATTTTCAGAAATAAAATCAAACTCATTATAAAAAGAAAAATAATTCATATATACACAAATGAAAACCCAGGAACTCAGAGTAAAAATAGCTCCAATCTCCAGATTTCTCCTATGGCTTAAAAAGTACCTTACAAAGACCCAGAAAAGAAAAAGGGACTTGTAGGTTACACAAGGTGACCAAGAGTGACTCAAATGTTACAAGATATCATGGGGGAGAAGAATGGTTCATACAGGTCAAGAATCTAATTCATCAAGCAGAAGATACTGCACTCCACTCTATGCTTGCGTGATTATAGCCTCCAACAATGAAGGTACACAGAAGGCAGAACACTTTAGAAAAAAAGGTAATTCCACAGCTTCATATCTGTCTCTCAACACCCTCTTACTCAAAATATATATATTTTATTCATGCATATCAAAAATACTTGAACATACATAATCTTGAATTCTAGAGAAGAAATCACAGCCTTAGAAAATAAAAGGGCATAACACCTTACAGTGGTCCCATACACACATCTCCATTAGAACCTGAAATGTTATTCATTTTTAAAAAATTGGCCAGAGCATTTCTGAAACTCAACTAATAACTTTTCTCCATGGCTTAACTGGGATGTACAATTCCTGAGATCCTTATGATTTTTTAAATCAAATGTGTTTTATTGAGATATAGTAAAACAATAACTTTTTATACAATGTGTACATTCCCTGGTCCTTGGTATATTCACAGTGATCTGCATTCATCTCTTCAATCATTATTAAACCTTTTCCATAGCTCCATAATAATTATAAAAAATACAGAAATAACAGAAAAATAAATGAGAAATTATTCACCTTTCAATCCATTTATTGACACTGATATACCCTGGCGGTTTTCTGGCTTTCCTTGAACAACTGTTTTTGTTTTCTATCAGTTTTACTGATATGTGATCCCATACTACATCATGTGTACAAAGTGAACAAAGAATGGCTTATTTAAAACTGTTGAAAATGTCTTTAGTTTAAAATTATTTATTTTAATATTATGAACAGAAATGGATATTAGATTGAAAGAAAATGTTAATTTTAAAGGGAGTGTAGGTAAATCGATAATTCAGAGTAGAACATTTTCCATGATTTCATGATTTTTTAATGAATGTTTAGAAGGTTCTGGATTTTGATTCAAGGAGACCATTACTGATTTTCTGGACATTATTCGGCTGTTCTCGTGGGGAGAGAGATTGTGATGCAGGTGTCCATATATAAATCCCTGATCTTATGATATATTGTAACATTTTAGAAAGTATTGGAAATAAAATCAAATTCATTCTTACAAAGAAACAAAGTCCACTTATACACAAAAAATACCCAGGAACCCAGGGAACGAATAGATTCTCATGTACAAATTTCTCCTATGGATTACGAAGGACTTTGCCAATATCCACAAGGAAAAAAGGATATTTAGGGTCCACAAGTTGACAAAGAGTGACTCAAATTTTTACAATTTATCATTGGGGAGAAGAATGGCTCATAAAACCCTAGACCAAATGCAAAAAGAAGAATGCAATGCCTTCCATTCTATGCACACGTGATTATAGCCAACAACAATGAAGAAAAACAAAAGGAATACCACTTTAGAGAAAGAGGCAATTCCAAAGTTTCATATTTGTCTCTCACCCCTTTTTCTCTTAATATATATTTTTGCGATGCATATCAATCATACATTAACATACATAATCTTAAACTCTAGAGCAGAAATCACAGCCATAAAAATAAACGGGAATAAAACCTTACAATGGTCCCCTCTCTAGCAAAAACTTGAATTGTGACTCATCTTCAAAAACTGTTCAGAACATTTCTGAAACATGACTAATATGTATTATCCATGGCTCAACTTGTTTACAATTCCTGACATTCCCATGATTTTTAAAACAAATCAGTTTTATTAAGACATACTAAACCAATATCTTTTTTTATCCAATGTGTACATTCCCTGGTCCCTGGTATAGTCACAGTGGTGTGCCTTCATCTCTTCAATCATTATTAAATATTTTCCATAGTTCATTAATAATTGTAATAAATAAAGGAAAACCAGAAGAATAAAGAAGAAATTATTCACCTCTCAATCCGTTTGTTGACACTGACATACATAGGGATTTTTCAGGCTGTCTTGAAGAACGTTTTTGTTCTATTTTATTGATATGTGATACCATATAAATCATGTGTGCAAAGTGAACAGTGAATGTCCTTTTTAAATATGTTGAACAGGTCTTTGTTTTAAAATTTTTAACTGAAACGGATATTAAATTGAAAGAATATGATAATTTTTGGAGTGAGTGTCGATAAATGGATAATTCAGAGGAGAAATTTTCCCACGGTTTCACGATTGTTTACTAATGTTTTGAAGGCTCCGTATTTTGTTTGAAGGAAACCATTCCTGATTCTCTGGACATCACTGGGCTGTCCTCACGTGCAGGGAGATTTTGATGCAAGTATCCATAGATAAATTCCTGCTCTTAAGACATATTGTTAATTTTTAGAAAGTATTGGAAATAACATCAAGCTCATTCTTGCAAAGAAACAGACTCCACATATACTCAAGTTAAAACCCAGGAACTCAGAGAACAAAGACCTCCCAGGCTCCAAATTTCTCCTATGGCCCATGAAGTACATTGCCAACACCCAGAAAGGAAAAGGGGCCTGGAAGGGTCCACAAGGTGGCAAAGAGAGACTCAAATATTTAAAAGATATCATTGGAGAGAAGAATGGTTCATAAAAGTCAAGTGCCTAATTCATCAAGCAGAGTGTATGGCCCTCCAATATATGCACTCGTGATTATAGCCTCCAACAATGAACAAACACAAAAGGAGACCACTTTAGAGAAATAGGTAAGGCAAAAGTTTCATATTTGTCCCTCACCACAATCTTTCTATTAATATATATTTTTATGATGCATAACAATCATTCATGAAAATACATAAACTTGAATTCTAGAGCAGAAATCACGACCTTAGAAAATAAAGGGGCATAACACCTTAGAGTGGTCCCATACACACATCTCAAGCAGAAACTTGAATTCTGATTCAACTTTAAATATTGGCCAGAGCATTTCTGAAACACTACTAATAACTATTAACCAGGGCTCCACTTGGGTGTACAATTCCTGACATCCCCATGATTTTTAAATCAATTCAGTTTCATTAAGATATACTAAAGTAATATTTTTTAATCCAATGTGTACATTCCTGGCCCTTGGTATATTCACAATGGTGTGCATTCACCTCTTCAATCATTATTAAACATTTTCATTAGCTCAGTAATATTTATAATAAATAAAGAAAAAACAGAAGAATAAAGAAGAAATTATTCACTTCTCAATCCATTTGTTGATACAGACATACATAGGTATTTTTCAGGCTGTCTTGAACAGCTTTTTGTTTTTTACTTTTATTGATATGTCATCCCATTCTACATCATGTGAAAAAATTGAACATTAAATGGATTTTTTAAAGGTGTTGAGAAGTTCTTTATTTTAAAATTATGAACTAAAACAGATATTAGATTGAAAGAAAATGTTAATTTTAAAAGGGAGTGTAAGTAAATCGGTAATTCTGACGAGATCTTTTTCCATGATTTCACGATTTTTTCTTGAATGTTTAAAAGGGTCTGGATTTTGTTTCAAGGAAACCATTCATGATTTTCTGGACATCATTGGGTTGTTCTCGAGTGCAGAGAGATTTTGATGCAGGTATACATATAAAAATGCCTACTTTTATCACATATTGTAATTTTTTAGAAAATATTGGAAATAAAATCGAACTAATTTTTCAAAAAATTGAATCCACTTATACACAAAAGAAAATTCAGGATTTCAGAGTACAAATAGCGCCCACACTCCTAATTTCTCCTATGGCCCATGAAGGATACTGCCAACACACAGAATAGAAAAAGGGAATTGTAGGGTCCACCTGGTGAGAAAGAGTGGCTAAAATGTTTGCAAGATATCATGGGAGAGATGTATTGTTCATAAAAGTCAAGGACGAATACATCCACCAGAGTGTATCGCCCTCAGTTCTTTGCACACGTGAATATAGCCTGAAACAGTGAAGAAAAACAAAAAGAAGACCCCTTTAGAGCAAAAGGTTATTCCAAAGATTCATATTTGTCACTCACCATCTACTTTCCATTAATATATATATTTAGTGATGCACATCAGTCATACATGAACATATATAAACTTGAAATCTACAGCAGAAAACACAACCTTAGAAAATAAATGGGGATAACAACTTACAGTGGTCCCATCTCTAGCAGAAAGTTGAATTGTGATTCATTTTTAAAAACTGGCCAGAGCATTTCTGAAACATGACTAAGAACAATTATCCATGGCTTAACTTGGGTGTACAATTCCTGACATCCCAATGACTTAAAAACAAATCTCTTTTATTGTGACAAATTAAATCAATATATTTTTTATCCAATGTGTACATTCCCTTGTCCTTGGTTATATTCACAGTGGTGTGCATTCATTTCTTCAATATTTATTAAATTTTTTCAATAGCTTTATAATAATTATAATAAATATAGAAAAACCAGAAGAATAAAGAATAAATTTTTTACCTGTCCATCCATTTTTTGACACTGACATACATAGATGTTTTTCCATCAGTCATTGAAGAACTTTTCTATTTTATCTATCAGTTTTATTTTTATGGGTTCCCATACTACATTATGTGGACAAAGTGAACAATGAATGGCTTTTTTAAAAGCTTTTGAAAAGGCCTTTAATTTAAAATTATGAACTGAAGCTTATATTAGATTGAAAGAAAATGTTTATTATAAAAAAGAGTTTAGGGAAATCTATAATTCAGAGGAGATCTATTTCCATGATTTCACGATTGTTAACTGAATATTTTGAAGGCTCTGGATTTGTTTCAAGGAAAGCAATCCTGATTTTCAGGACATCATTGGACTGTTCTCAAGTGCAGAAAGACTGTGATGCATGTATCCATATATAAATACCTGCTCTTATGACATATTGTAATTTTTTATAAAATATTGGAAATAAAATCAAACTCATTCTTACAAAGAAAGAGAATCAACATATACACAAATAGAAACAATAATTCAACATACAAATTGTTCCCAGCCTCCAAATTTCTCCTATAGATTATGAAGGACCTTGCCAACACCAGGAAGAGAGAAAGGGACTTGTAGTGTCCACAAGGTGAAAAACAGTGATTCAGATGTTTACAAGATATTCTGGCAGATAGGAATGTTTCAAAATTCAAGGACCTAATCCATCAACAACAGTGTACCACCCTCCATTCTATGCACGTGTGATTATAGCTTTCAACAAGGAAGAAACACTAAAGGAAGACCACTTTAGATAAATGTGTTATACCAAAGCTTCATATTTGTCTCTCACCCCCTTCACAATCTTCATATATATTTTTAGTGATGCATATCAGTCATACATGAACATACAAAAACTTGAAGCCTAGAGCAGAAAGCACAATAATAGGAAAAAAGGTGCAAAGAATCTTACATTGATCCCACCTCCAGCAGAAACTTGAATTGTGATTCATTTTTTAAAATTGGCCAGAATATTTCTGAAACACAACTAATACTACTCTCCATGGCTCAACCTGTGTGTAAAATTCCTGATATCCAAATAAGTTTTAAACAAATCTATTTTATTGAGACATATTAAACCAATATCTTTTTTTATCCAATGTGTGCATTCCCTGGTCCTTGCTATATTCACAGTGGTGTGCATTATTCTCTTCAATAATTATTAAACATTTTCAATAGCTCTATATTAATTATAATAAATAAAGAAAAATCAGAAGAATTCAGAAGTAATTATTCACCTCTCAATCCATTTGTTGACACTGACATGCATAGGTGTTTTTCTGGCTCTACTTGAAAAACTTTTTCTTTTTATCTCTCAGTTTTATTCATATGTGATCCCATAGTACCACATTTTGACAAAGGTAACAATGAATGGCTGTTTTGAAGATGGTGAAAAGGTCTTTATTTTAAAATTATAAACTGAAACAAATATTAGATTGAAAGAAAATGTTAATTTAAAAAGGGAGTGCAGGTAATTGGATAATTCTGATGAGGTATTTTTCCATGATTTCACGATTGCTTACTGAATGTTTAGAAGGATCTGGATTTGTTTCAAGGAAATGATTCCTGATTTTCTGGACATCGTTGGGCAGTTCTCGAATGCAGAGTTTCTGATGCAAGTATTCATATAGGTATACCTGCTCTAATGACATATTGCAATATTTTTGAATGTTTTGGAAATAAAATCAAACTCATTCTTGCAAAGTAACAGAATTCACATATAGTAAAAAGAAAACCTCGGAAATCAAAATACAAAAGCTTCCAGCTTTCAGATTTCTCCTATGGCTTATGAAGGACCTTTCCAACACCCAGAAGAGAAAAATCAACTTGTAGCATCCACAAGGTGAAAAAGAGTGACTCAAATGTTTCCAAGATATCAAGGATGATCATAATGGTTCTTTAAAGAAAATGACCTAATCCAACACTCAGAGTGTACCGCCCTCCATTCTATGCACGCATGATTATACCCCCAACAATGAAGAAACACAAAAAGAATACTACTTTAGTGAAATAGGTAATTCCAAAGATTCATATTTGTCTAACACAACATTCTTTATTTCAATATAAATATTTAGTTATGCTCTTCTGGGTATATACCCAGTAGTGGTATTGCAGGGTCACATGGCAAGTCTATATTCAACTTCTTTAGGAACTGCCAAACAGTCCTCCATAGTGGTTGTATGATTTTACATTCCCACCAACAGTGAAGAAGTCTTCCTATCTCTCCACATCCTCTCCAACACTTGTAGTTCTCTGTCTTTTTAATAGTGGCCAGTCTGATAGGTGTAAAATGATATCTCATTGTATTTTTGATTTGCATTTCCCTAATCATGAGTGATGTTGAGCATTTCTTCATGTGTTTTTTTGCCATTTATATTTCTTCTTTGGAGAAATGTCTATTAAAGTCTTTTGCACATTTTTTAATTGGGTCGTTTTTCTTTTTCTTTTTGAGTTGTAACATCTCTTTATATATCCTGGATATTAAACCCTTATCAGATATGTGATTTCCAAATATTTTTTCCCATTGAGTTGGCTGCCGTTTCACCCTTCTGACAAAGTCCTGTGAGGTGCAAAAGTGTTTAATTTTGAGGAGGTCCCATTTATCTATTTTTTCTTTTGTTGCACGTGCTTCGGGTGTAAGATCCA
>JAQZBX010087635.1:0-12846 GCA_029593785.1 Cabassous unicinctus | reverse complement strand
CTAGAGCAGAGAGATAAGCTAATCAACAGAATAAACCCATCAAGATAAATGATGACCAGAGGGCAACAAAAAATTACAAACCATACTAAGAAACAGGAAGACATGGACCCAGTCCAATAAACAAACTAAAAACCAGGAGGAGATGCAGAACATCGAACAACTAATAAGAGCTGTCCAAACAAATATCATGAACCAACTTAATGAAGTGAAGGAAGAGATTAAGGATATTAATATAAGGATATTTTATTATATTATAAAGACAATTATAGTGGGAGACTTTAATACACCACTAACACCATTAAACAGAACATTCTGAAGAAATTGTAAACATACATAAAAAGATAACGGATATGATGGTGATGAATGGCACAATCCAAGAAATCAAAAAGACAATGGACTCACGTAACAGCAGATTTGAACAGGCAGAAGAAAAAATTAGTGATGCGGAAGACAGTACATCTGAAATCAAACAGATAGTAGAACAGATAGATAAAAAGATAGAAAAAATCCAGCAGGCAATTAGGGATTTAAACAACAATAAAAAATGCACAAACAAATGCATTACAGGCATCCCAGAGGGAGAAGAGAAGGGAAAGGGAACAGAAGGAGTGTTGGAGGAAATAATGGTTGAAAACTTCCCAACCTAATTGATGGAGATGGATGTACATATCCAGGAAGCACAGCACACCCCAAACAGTATAAATCCTAACAGGCCTACTCCAAGACATATACTTGTCAAAATGTCCAATGCTCAAGACTAAGAGAAAATTCTCAAGGCAGCAAGAGAAAAGAGAACCATCATATACAAGGGAAGCTCAATAAGATTAAGTGCTGATTTCTCATCTGAAACCATGGAGGCAAGAAGACAGTAGTATGACATAGTCAAGGTACTCAAAGAAAAAACTTCCAGCTACAAATTCTCTATCCAGAAAAGCTGTCATTCAAAAATGATGGAGAGTTCAAAATATTCACAGATAAACAGAAATTAAGAGAATATGCCAATAAGAAACCTGCACTTCAAGAAATACTAAAGGAAGTCCTACAGGTTGAAACAAAAAAACAGGAGAGAGAGAGTTGGAGGAGAGTGTAAGAACAACTAAAAAGGCAAAAAGAGAAATAAAAACAACATATGACATACATAAACCCAAAGAAAATATGGCTGATGTAAGAAATTCCCTGAGAGTAATAACACTGAATGTTAATGGATTAAAATCACCAGTCAAGAGACACAGATTGGCAGAATGGATAAGGAAACATGACCCATCTATATGTTGTCTATAAGAAACCCACGTTAGACCCAGGGATTCAAGGAGGCTGAAAGTGAATGGCTGGAAAACAATTTTATAAGCAAACAACAACCAAAAAAGGGCAGGAGTAACTATACTAATATCAGACAAAATAGACTTTAAATGCAAAACTATTGTAAGAGACAAAGATGGACACTATATATTAGTAAAAGGGGTCATCTTTCAAGAAGAAAGAACAATCATAAACATTTATGCAACTGATCAGGGTGCCTCAAAATAACATGAGGCAAACACTGGAAAGGCTAAGTGGAGACATAAATGCCTGTACAATTATAGTGGGAGACTTTAATACACCACTAACACCATTAAACAGAATCAATAAAGAAACAAAGACTCTGAATACTAGTTTAGAGGATCTGGACCTAATAGATATATACAGAACGCTACACCCAAATACAGCAGGATATACATTCTTCTCGAGTGCACATGGATCATACTCCAAGATAGACCACATGCTAGGCCACAGAACAACTCTCAATGAATTCAGAAAGATTGAGATTATACAAAGTAATTTCTCTGACCACAATGGAATGAAATTGGAAATCACTAAGGGCCAGAGAACCAGATTAGGCACAAAGATATGGAAGTTAAACAACACATTCTTAGGTAAACAGTGGGTCTAGGAGGAAATGTCAAAAGAAATCAGTAACTACCTTGAAACTAATGAAAATGACAACACAACTTATCAAAACCTATGGGATGCAGCCAAAGGTGTACTGAGAGTGAAATTTATAGCCATAAATGCATATATCAAAAAAGAAGAAATAGCTAAAATTGAAGACCTAACTGCACACCTGGAGGAATTGGAAAAACAACAACAAACTAACCCCAAAGGAAGTAGAAAGAAGGAATTAACAAAAATTAGAGCAGAACTAAATGAAATAGAAAATAAGAAAGCACTAGAAAAAATAAACAAAACCAAAAGCTGGTTCTTCAAGAGCCAGCAAACCCTTAGGCAGACTAAGGAAGAAAAAGAGAGAGGAGATGCAAATACATAAAATAAGAAATGAGGAAGGGGCTATCATGACTGACCCCACAGAAATAAAGAGTATCATAAAAGGATACTTTGAAAAATTATATGACAACAAGAATGATAATTTAGAGGAAATGGATGAATTCCTAGAAACTCACAAGCAGCCTACATTGATGAAAGAAGAAATTGAACTCAACAGTCCAATTACAAGTAAAGAGATAGACTCAGTCATCAAAAACCTCCCAACCAAGAAGAGCACAGGACCAGATGGCTTCACAGGTGAATTCTACCAAATATTCTGGAAAGAGCTAACACAAATTGTGCTTAAGCTCTTCCAAAAAATAGAAGTAGAAGGAACATTGCCTAACTCATTCTATGATGCCAACATTATCCTAATACGAAAGCCAAACAAAGATGCTACAAGAATGGAAAATTACAGACCAATTTCTCTAATGAAGCTAGATGCTAAAACCCTCAATAAAATACTTGCTAATTGCATTCAACAATATATCAAAATGAATTATACACCATGACCAAGTGGGTTTCATCCTGGGTATGCAAGGATGGTTCAACATAAGAAAATCAATCAATGTAATACACCACATAAACAGATTGAAAGAAAAAAAATCACATGATCATCTCTACAGATGCAGAAAAAGCATTCGACAAAATACAGCGCTCTTTCCTGATAAAAACACTGCAAAAGATAGGAATAGAAGTAAACTTTCTGAACATGATAAAGGGTATGTATGAAAAACCCAAAGCTAACATCATCTTCACTGGTGAAATCCTAAAAGCTTTCCCTCTAAGATTGGGAACAAGACAAGGGTGCCCACTATCACCACTCCTATTCAACATTGTCTTAGAAGTACTTGTTTGAGCACTGAGGCAAGAAAAAAGATATAAAAGGCATCCAAATTGGAAGGAAAGAAGTAAAAATTTCATTATTTGCAGACGACATGATCCTATACATAGGAAGCCCTGAGAAATCTACAACAAAGATTCTAGAACTTATAAAGTTCAGTAAAGTCGCAGACTATAAGATCAAATGTAGCATTTCTGTACACCAATAACAAGCAATCTGAGGAGGAAATCAAGAAAAAATAGCATCTACAATAGTAACTAAAAGTATCAAATACCTAGGAATAAATTTAACTAAAGATTTAAAGGACTTATATACAGAAAACTACACAACACTGTTAAAGGAAATCAAAGAAGACTTAAATAAATGGAAGAATATTCCCTGTTCATGGATAGGGTAGGGTAGATGTCTATCCTACCCAAACTAATCTACAGATTTAATGCCATCCCAATAAAAATCAACACTGTATTTTTTAATGAATTGGAAAAACTAACTACAAAATTTATTTGGAAGGGTAAGAGACTCCGAATCAACAAAGACATATTGAAAAAGAGAAATGAATTTGGAGGTATCACACTACCTGACTTTAAAACATACAACAAATCTACAGTGGTCAAAACTGCATGGTATTGGCACAAGGATAGACATACCGACCAATGGAACTGAACTGAGAGTTCCAATATACACCCTCACATTTACAGTCATCAGATATTTGACAAGGCCACCAAGCCCACTCAGTTGGGAGAGAATGGCCTCTTCAACAAATGGTGCTTGGAGAACTGGATATCTATATCCAAAAGAATGAGAGAGGAACACCATCTCACACCGTATACAAAAATCAACTCAAGACGGATCAAAGATCTAAATATAAGAGCCAAGACCATAAAGACCTTGGAAGATAATGTAGGGAAGCATGTACAGGACCTTATAACAGGAAATGGTTTCATGAACTTCACACCCAAAGCAGAAGCAGCAAAAGAAAAAATAGATAAATGAGACCTCCTCAAAATTAAAACCTTCTGCATCTCAAAGGACGTTATCAAGAAAGTAAAAAGGCAGCCTACCCAATGGGAGAAAATATTTGGCAACCATATATCTGATAGGAGGCTAATATCCTGCATATATAAATAAATCCTACACTTCAAAAATAAAAAGACAAACAACCCATTTAAAAAATGGACAAGTGACCTGAAACAGCACTTTTCCAAGGAAGAAATACAAATGGCTAAAAAGCACATGAAAAGATGCTTGACATCGCTAGCTGTTAGGGAAATGCAAATCAAAACTACAATCTTACACCAATTAGAATGTCAGCTATTAAAAAAACAACAGACTGTAAGTGTTGGAGAGGATGTGGAGGAATGGGAACCCTCATCCACTGCTGGTGGGATTGTAGAATGGTCCAGCCACTATGGAGAGTTTGGCAGTTCCTCTAAAAACTAACTAGAGAACTTCCATATGATCCAGCGATTCCACTGCTGGGTATATACCCTGAAGAATTGAAGGCAAAGACACAAACAGATATATACACACCAATGTTCATAGCAGCATTGTTCACTATTGCCAAAAGTTGGAATCAATCCAAGTGCCCATCAACAGATGAATGGATAAACAAAATGTGGTACATACATACAATGGAATATTACTCAACTATAAGAAGGAATAAAGTGCTAACAAATGGGATAACATGGATGAATCCTGAAGACCTTATTTTGAGTGAAGCAAGCCAGGCATTGAAGGATGAACAGTACATGACCTCACTGGTATGAATTAAGGAAATTGAGCAGCCTCAGAGAGCTATTGTCTATAAGATATGTTATAAGAAATAGAAAGAGAAGAGAAGGTTGTGAGCCATCACCCATACGGACATAATCTATAAAGTGATAGAGTGTAGATGTGTATTGAAGAGATATGACAGGGGGGTAGTGACATCATTGGGTTGGGTGGTGCAGGGTTGACAGGTGGGTAGACTGGGAAGGGTGTGTTAGAAGGTACAGGATATTGGGGGGAGGGTTGGGAGAGGGAGCAGGTGAACACTGGGGATTTGTGGGTATGAGGTTGAAAGTAAAGAGGTGGGAATGCTCTTATGGCAGTGTGACAGGGAAGGGTCACTGGTTTGGGGTGTTGGTTGAGGGAGCATTCGGGATGGGGTGCACCTGGGAGTGTGTGAGTGTTCATTCTGTCATCGAGTGTTGTGTCAGTGGGTGGAAACCCACATAAAGAGCGGGAAGGAGTTGAAATCCCATCTTCGGGAGGACTGATTTGGCCAGAAGTGGACAGGTGGGAGTCTCTCAAGAGCAGGGCTGGTTCCTAATAGGGGAGGACAAACTAGTGTGTCAAGACCTCTTTTTGCATGTAACTATGAATCTTGTCATCCAACGAGTCAAGCGAGGGGGTTGTCATGGGCCCTGGGGGGATGGGGTGGGAGGAATAGAATAGATCAAACAGGGGGTATTTAGTGGTCAGTGGAAATGTTCTTCATTACCATACAGTGATGGACACAGGACATGGTAAATAACATCAAAATCCATAAAAGTGTACGGTCTAAAATGTAAACCATAGTGTAAACCATTGACAATATTTAGTAGCTATGTTTCACTATTTGTATATCAGTTATAACAATGGTACCATCCACATATAAAAAGGTGTTAATAGGCGGGAGAGGAAAGGGGGAGGATGCTGGGTATATGAGAGTCTCCTGTATTCTGTGAGTGACTTTGCTGTGACTTAAAACTTCTTTGAAAACAAAATGAAAAAGAGTGAGACACTGGGGAATGAGAGGGGGAAGGTGCCATGGTACAGACTGGACACCAGATGTTGCAGTGATGAAAGGCAAAAGGTAAAAAAAAACTTTTTTTCATGTTTTTCATTTTTTTAATATCCCAATCTTTTAATTTAATTTAATTTTTAGTTTTGTTTTTTAAATTTTTACGTATTTTATCTCTTACATTTAAACTTATCATTATTTCATCTTCCTATTAATTGTACTCAGCTGTTGTAATGGTTTCATTTTTGAAGAAGCTTTGGATCACAGAAGGGTTACAACTGGGACGGGAGAGGATCATTGGTGTGGGGTGTCAGGGATGGGGGATGCATGGGAGGAAGTTCACCTGAGCATAAATATAAGGTATATAAAAATGTTCAAATGTTCATGGGGCATTGTCACAGTGGGTGGAGAATCACTCAATAAATGAGAGAATACTGAATTCCCAGCCTGGAGAGCTCTGCCACATTCTCTAAGGGAGCAGCAACAGTCCCCCAAGAGCAGGGGCAGTGACTGGTGAAGGAGGATGATCCACTGATGGGCCCTTGATATTGAAGACTATCCTTATGAGTCTTTGCTCTTGAAATTGAAACTTAGCCTATTGTTATGGGGTACCTAAGGGTTGGCTCCTGAGACCCTCCTTGTTGCTCAAATGTGGCCTCTCTCTAAGCCAAACTTAGCATATGAATGCATTGCCTTCCTCCCAGGGTGGGACATGACTCCCAGGGATGAGACTCCCTGGCACTGAGGAATTGCTACCAAGCGCCAACTGGCAAGGTGACTGGAAAAAGACCTTGAATAAAAGGGGAAAAGGTAGAGACAAATGAGTTTATATGGCTAAGAGACTTCAAAATGAGTCGGGAGGTCATCCCAGAGGCAACGCTTACACACATCTCAGTAGGCTCTCATAGAATTCCATAGTGTATATCACCCCAAATAGTGGGGCTCCTGAGGGCTCTGGAGACACCCAGGTCCTATGTCAGGGCAGATAGCTCTGGAGTTTGGTGCCTTGCCAGTGGGCCCTACTTTGGGGTTTGTGCTCCTGAGAGTGTCAGAGTTGGACTCAACTATGTCTTCCTTGCACCTGGCTCATCTGTCCCTTCTATTCAAACCTATACTTGGTGCTGGAGTTTGTAGGTGTACATCCAGAGATGTGAGTCTTTGGGATGTCCATGTGCTAGCTGGGCCTGGAACCTTGGTGGAACAGCAACTCCTACTCTACAGCTCTTTGGACTCACCCAGGACAACTGGCGGGGAGATGATGATGGACAACGGCCATCCCAGGGAATGGAGAGAGTCTGCAGCTGCAGGCAGGATAATCCCACCCATCTTCCCCATGGGATATAAGCCCCTCTCAATTGGAGGTGGAGTGGACATCACCATCCCAGACTCCTCAGGATGGAGGAAGAGCTATGGACTAGAGTGGATTTGCTGGTATTCTACTATAGACATATTGTGATTCAAGCAATGGAAGAAATTACAACATCGACGTGGAGCCAGTGGCCACTGGAGGCTCAGGGTTAGGAGAGGGAAAAGCAGTTTTAGTACAGGGGCTTTTTTGGGACTTGGGAAGTGTCCTGAGTGACATTGCAATGACAGATATAGGCCATTTTATATCTTCATATATATGCAGAACTATGTGGGAGAGAGGGTCGTCTACAATGTGAAATATGGTCCATGCTTAATGGCAAATCCCCAGGATATGTTTATCAATTGCAATTAATGTGCCACACTAATGAAGGATGTGTCTGTGGGAGGTTGTGGGAGGTGTGGGAGGTGGGGTGTATGGGAATCCCTATATTTTTTGTATAACATTTATGTAATCCAAATATCTTTAAAAAACAACAACAACAACAACAAAAGAAAAGCTCTACTCTACTGAAATAAGCCATCATTAGATAATCCATTTTTTAAAACAATTTATTGAAGTAAATCATTCATACGTGAACATACATAAACTATAAATGTTCAGTAAACATCATGATCTTACAAAACAAACATGCATAACATCATATCGGACTTCCACACATCACCCCCACACACAAACACCATGCATTGTTGTGAAACATTTGTTAACAAATTATGAAAGAGCATCGTCAAAATATTACCACTAACTATAGTCCGTATATTCCTCCCCTATACATTCTTTTAAGGGTTTATTTATTTATTTACTTTTATCTATTTTTACCCACCCTCTCTCCCCCAATTTTGCTGTTTCTGTGTCCGTTCGCTGGGCAACTCTCTGTGTCTGTTTCCTGCCATCTCTTCTCATCCTTCTCCTGTCTTCACTGGGATTCAATCCTTGGAATCTCCAATGTGGGAGAGAGGTGTCCTACTGCCTGCACCATGTTAGTTCCTGGTTTTTCGGTGTGTCTCGTCTTGGCTCTCCTTTGTGTCACTCTCCTGTTATATCATCATCTTGCTGTGTGGCTCGCGGGGCCTGGAGGCTCACCCACTCATGGAGCCTGGTGGTGCCCCCGCACACAGGGCCTTATGGCCCACGTGCCTTCTATATTTGTCTTTTTTTAAATTTTTACTGGGAGGTCCCAGGGCTCGAACCCAGGTCCCTCCATATGGGAGACAGACGCCCAACCACCTGAGCCACATCCGTCCCCCTGCTATATCTCTTAAGGTTGACCAAAGATACCCAAAGTTACAGTCTTTTCCCATACAGGATGGTCATATAATAAATCAGACTTAGATTATCACCAGCATTCTAAAAACCAGACCTAGGGAGAAAAACTAGGTCTGGGGACACATGCCTGATTTCTAGTATAGCAAATGTTTAGCCTACCCTGATTATCACAAAATCAGGACAGCGAGAATATTCACAGTAGATAATCCATTTTTAAATACTCTGTAATATGTGAAGCTATAATAGATATTTAGTTGGATAAATGACCAAATGAAGTAAAACATTCTGGGTAAATTTTCCAACAGATTTTGCTTTTACATGTGGTTATAAGAACTATAATTAAAATCAAATGAATAACATAATAACCCGCATCAGAAATTGTACTGACATTTGAAAAAATTTTCAGTGAAATTATTATAAAATTTGTAAAATGTAGATAGAATTTTAAAGTGACATTTACTTAGGCAGTTCAAAACATTGAACATATGGTTTGAAATTCAAAGAATTATCTTATTTATAAAGACATGGAATTCTGTATTTTTATATCATAAATATTGATAGCATAAATTGTTTGACAATGACATAAAACTATATGCTTTATAGTCTCATAAAAAAATTCAGACATTTCATTGAGAACCCAAAAATAATTAATATATCCTGGGAGCCAGGGGGATATAGTAATTATGATTGAGATAAATGTGATACTCTCCCGAGTTTCTGTGGTGGTGGTGAAAATAGAAACGATGGGATGATTTAAGGAAAATTATAGAGGACACCGACAGGACTTGTTGACTGAGTCAGTGTGGGCCACCAATGGCCATTAAAAATGCTTGTACAGAGAGGCAGATGTGGCTCAAGCTGTTGCGTGCCTGCCTACCATATGGGAGGTCCCGGGTTGGGTTCCCAGTGTCTCCTAAAGAAGAGGAACAGACAATGAGGTGACACAAAGGGCTGGCACAGTGAGTTGACACAACAAGATGACATAACGAGATGATGCAATGAGGAGGCACAATGAGAAAACACAATGAGAGACACAACAAGCAGAGAGCGGATGTGGCTCAAGTGATTGGGTGCCTCCTTCCCACATGGGAGGTCCAGGGTTCGGTTCCCAGTGCCTCCTAAAAAGAAGATAAGCAGACACAGAGAGCACACAATGAACAGACACAGAGAGAAGCTAACAAGGGGTATGTGTGTGTGGAGTAGAAATAAATAAAAAAAAAATAAAATCTTTAAAAAAATGCTTGTACAGTGTCTAGATTGGGTTACTGGGCAGAGTGGCAGCTCTGGCAGGGAAAGCAAGGAGAGGAAATGGTTGCAGGGAAAGGTGATTTTAATTTGGTCTTAGTCACCAAGAACTGGAGGTCAGAACACCAGCGTGAGAACTTGGGAGAGAGGTCAGAGGTGGGGGACAGGTTTGGGAGTCATTTCTGAAGGAAAGCATGGAGGTCACCTGATGAGACAGAGATGCCTGGGGTCTTGGTAGGTGTAAGAGACCCAGTGCCCACTCTGGGAGTGAACATGAAACAAAGGAACCCTAGGGGCACCTAGGTGGATGCCAGTACAGGCAAGAGGGAGGTCTTGCATGCAGAGAATTTAAAAATCATAGTAGAACTGCCTAAAATCTGGCTGCTTTTTATTATGTCCATGCACTGGTAATACTAAACAGAGTAAGTGTTGAAATATTCCTCTGTGAAAAAAAATCTTTTTTTGGCCTAACTAAACAAGTGTTTTGATTTTTGTTGAGTTTCAAGAATAAATACCTACAATCTGTCTATCCCTATCACTGTATCTGTCTGTCTGTCTATCTATCTATCTATCTATCTATCTATCTATCTATCTATCTATCTATCATCTATCTATCTATCTATCTAATCTACCAACCTACCTACCTTCCTGTCTGTCTGTCTGTTCATCTGTCTATCTTTCTCTCTCTCTCTCTCTCATCTAAACTTTTACCTCTACCTCTCTCTCTCCCACTCTCTCTCTCTCACTGCTTCAAATTAGTGCATTTTTATTACTTATCCTTTATCAACATTACTTTCTCCATGGAAGTTAATTTGGAGAGCTCTCATTCATAGAGTTAGCCCTTGACTTGCAGGTCTTAACTATATGCATTCATTTTAATAGTTAGTTTGTAAATGTTCAGAATCATTTGAACCTGCTTCACATGTAGTTGGAGTCTTCAAAATGTGTGGTCCTACATATTCTTGTGTTTAAACAGTAGATTCTAAATAAAACCTGATAGCAACTTATTTGTAAAGATAAATAAATAGAACAATATTAACTTCAGTTGTTATTCTATGTGACCACCTGGAGCTTTAATCTATATTTAAAATTTAAAATAGGGAAGTGGATGTGGCTCAACCAGTTGGGTGCCCTCCTACCACATGGGAGGTCCTGGGCTCATTTCCCGGTGCCTTCTGGAGATGGCGAGCAAACAATGAGCAGACAGATGAAAGAACCATCTGGGGGAGGGGGGGTGATAAAAAAAAAAGCAAAAATAAAGTAAATAAATAAATCTTTAAAAAAACAAAATTTAAAATAGTGAAACAGAGAATGATTTTCAAAGTGTTTTTGTCTTTGTTTTTTTTTGTAAGAGCAAATTTTAGTTCTTACATAAAAGAATTTACTGAGATAATAGAAATTTCAACTTCTTTTAAAATTGTTAACTGTTTTAAAACTAAAGAGCAAATCAAGAAAATAATGTTTACTACTTATTATTATATGACTATTTTTAAACTCTAGTTTATTGAGATATAATTTGCATAAAGTAAAACTCACCCTTTTTAGGTGTAAAGTTTGATGATTTCTCTTGAATAAAAACCTAGGAATGCAATTGCTGGGTTATATGATAAATATATGTTTAACTTTATAAGAAACTGACAATTTCTTATAAATGTCAGTTTATAAGAAACTGACATTTTCCAAAATGGCTGTATTTTTTTGCATCCCCACCAACCACGGATAAGAATTTCTGTTGCTCCACATCCTTGTCAAAACTTATTATTGTCAGTATTAGTCGTTCTTATGCAGTGCCTCCGTGGTTTAATTTGCATTTCCCTAATGCCTAATTTTGTTGAGCATCTTTTAATGGTCATATTTATTTACCATCCATATCTCAAATCTTTTGCCCATCTTTTAAGATCAGGTTTTTTTATTATTGAATTTTGAGAGTTCTTTATATATTCTGGATTCAAGCTTCTTATCAGATATACAGTCCTTATCAACAAATATTTTCCCCCAGTCTGTGACTTTTTAAAAAAATTAACTTTTTACTTTGAACTGATTTTAAACTTATAGAAAAGTTACAAAAATACTTCTGAGAGTTTCCTAAATCCCGAGAGTTTATTGACATCTTACACAACTATTAACATTGATACAATATTATTGACTAAAGATCTTATTCAGTTTTTCCACTAAAGTCCTTTATTTGTTCCAGATCTCTATCCAGTACCC
This sequence comes from Cabassous unicinctus, assembly GCA_029593785.1. Classification (NCBI taxonomy): domain Eukaryota; kingdom Metazoa; phylum Chordata; class Mammalia; order Cingulata; family Chlamyphoridae; genus Cabassous; species Cabassous unicinctus. The sequence continues at coordinate 849 of JAQZBX010087635.1, read as the reverse complement.
CACATTACATTTAATTGTATTTCTCCTTGGTCTCATGCAATCTATAAATGTTTCTCAGTCTTTCTTCGTCTTTCATGACCTTGACATTTATTTTTAAAAAATTTTCTGTGGTAACATGTACATAGAAAATTTTCCGTTTTAACCATTTTTAAGGGTGTAATTAAGTTGTATTTATTACATTCATGATGTTGTGCAACTGCCACCAGTATCCATTACCAAATTTTTTTCATCACCCCAAATGAAAACTTTGTACCATTAAGTAATAACTCCTGTCCCCCACTCCGCCAACCCCTGATAACCTGTAAACTGCTTTCTGCCTCTATGAATTTGCTTATTCTTGGCATTTCATATAAATGAAATCATAAATATTTGTCCTTTTGTGTCTGGTTTGTTTTACTCAACATGATGTCTTCAAGTTTCTTCCATGTTGTAGCATGTATCAGAACTTCATTTCTTTTTATGGCTGAATAATATTCCATTGTGTGTATATCCCACATTTTGTTTATCTAGTCATGTGTTAATGGATACTTGGGTTGTGTTCCCCTTTTGGTTATTGTGAATAATGCTGTTATGAACACTGGTGTGCAAATATCTGTTCAAGTCTCCGTTTTCAGTTCCTTTGGGTGGATACCTAGAAGTGGAATTGCTGGTTCATATGGTAATTCTAAGTTTAACTTTCTGAGGAACCACCCAACTGTTTTCCACAGGTAATGCATCATTTTACATTCCCACCAAAAATGTATGAGGGGCCCAGTTTCTCCACATCCTTGCCAACACCTGTTATTTTCCATTTTTAAATATTAGCTATCCTATTGAGTGTGAGGTGATATCTCATTTGGTTTTTTTTTT
>JAQZBX010087634.1:0-12846 GCA_029593785.1 Cabassous unicinctus | reverse complement strand
CGTGAGCTGGCCTGCCCTCACAAGGAGGCGCCGGGAAGCGAACCCGGGGCCTCTCATATGGTAAATGGGTGCTCTATCCGTTGCGCCACACCTGCGTCCTGCCGTGAGGTTGCTGCATCAGCCCACCGCACAGCTCAGGCCGGCGTGCCCTCACAAGGAGGCCTCAGGACGCGAACCCGGGCCTCCCATATGGTAAACGGGGGCTCTATCCACTGAGCCACACCCGCTTCCCTATAATAGACTTCTTTAATCAAAGCCTACCTTCAAATTATATTATACCACTTCATGTGTAGTATAAGGTCCTTACAGTAATATATTCCCAGTCACCACCCCCCGTCCTTTGTGCTGTTCTTGTCACAATTTTACTTTTGCATAGGCTAAAAACGTACAGTACATGGCTACAATTTTTGCTTTAAACAAAATAAAAATAAAAAATAAGGAAAAATGAATTTTACCTTCAGTTACTCCATTTCAGCACTTGTTATTTCTTTGCATAGATCCATGTTTAAGTTCTTTCCTCAGCTTTATCGAGTCTACTGATACATTGAAGACATCTCCACATCTGATACTGTTTCATCTCTACCATTTCTATTTGATTCTTTTTTATATTTTTCATTTCTTTGCTGATATTACCTATCTGATTTTAGATGTTTTTAACCTTTCCCTTAGAGCCTTTAGCGTTTTAATCATGGTTATTTTAAATTCCCTGTCAAATAATTTCAATATCTGTATCATATATAAAGCTGGTCCTGTTAATTGCTTTGTCTCTTCGTAGTGTTTTGTTTTTTCTTGCCTTTTCCTAGGCTTTGTAATTTATTGTTATAAACTGGATACATTGTATAAGGTAAGAGTCTAAGTTGAATCGTTTTTATGCCACTCCTTTCTTTATGCTAGGCCTTCAGTGTAGGGGTTAAAAAGTCAGGAGTTGGGCTGGCTTTGAGGTTATTTCTGTGGTTGCCAGTGACATAGGCTTCAAATTCTTCTACTATACCTTATTTTCAGAGCAGAGGCTGATTTGCCTGGCGATTTTTCAGAAGGTCTTTAGGTCTTCCCTTTGCATGGCACGTCAGGGAAGGTCTAACTCCAGTAGTAATTCCACTGTTACTTGGTACAGCAAGTTGAGGAGGCCAGGGGTGTTCCCTGTTCTGATAAAGCCTCATCTTAGGCTGGCATTATGTCCTGAATCTGGGGTGTTTGTCCTTCTTAGTGTTCCTGCCCTGCCCTCAGCTGAAGTCCTAGGTGTGACACATAGTCCTGCCCCTCCCCTTAGAAACAATGGCTTTTCACTGTGTTTATTGTCCTGCTCCCTGCAGATTAAAGCTTTTGTTCTCTAGAGGAGACAGCAAGGTTTGTGCCCCACCAATAGTAGCTTCTATTCCCCTTTCCTCAGGCCTGTATCATGAGTGTTGTTTTCTTAGGACTTACACCAATCTTTTCCTTGGTGCACCTGTTGGGGTACATGAAGGAAAAGTGTGCACGAATTTAAAAACTTTCCTATATGTGTACCTCCCTGAGGCTGCACACTCTTCAGTCCACATGTTATAGCCCACACTCGGCCTCCACCAATTCAATATTTATTCTAGCTGAATTACTCTTAACAGCATCTGGCTGCATCCGTCCTAGGTGAGCAAGTGCTCACATCTCATCCCATCTCCCCCAGGAGGCTCATGTCTCTCCTTCGAGTTTGGCTTAGTTGGTTGTGCCGTGACTTCAGCTCTCTGTTTTCAACAAAAGCCATGAACTTAGAATTTGTCTGACTTTTTTTTTTTTTTAATTGAAAGGGTAGGAGTTCAGCTTTCTAGCTTTCTACTTCCCTGAACAGAAATCAAGTCATGATTATGTATTTGGAATTATTTTCTTTTGTACTTTCTCTTTCTCTGGGTTTTTCCTATGTTTTTTTCTCCTTTCCTGCTTTTTATTGGATTCATTGTTTTTCTTTCCCTTTCTCTCTACCTACTTGACTTTTATAATTCCATCTATTTCCTGTTACACTTCCACCTAGAAATTAAAACAGGTAAACTGAACAAAGTCTAAAGTTAGTCATTATCTCCATTTTCTTTCCAAAGAGTACAAGACCTTAGAAGAACTTCATGTGCTCTTCTTCCATCTTACAAGTTATTGTTGTACATCTTTTTAGTAGACATTGTTATTGTTGTTTCATGAAGTCAGTGCTCATTTTGATTTGTCCTATTTGCTAACTTTTTTTTTCTCCATTCTTTATTTAATGATTTCTTTCTGATTTTAGTCTTGAGTTGTAAACTCTTTCACTTATTTGTCTTAAACTAAATTTACTTTTCTCCCACTCTGGCATGATAGTTTAGCAGAGTATAGTATTGTTGGATGAAGTTTATTTTTTTAAGCACTATGAATTTTTGCTGTTAAGATGCTTGCTGAACTAATCTTATCTTTCCCTTGGATTTGCCTTCTGTTCTTTAGTATTCTAAGTTTTGTGGTGTGTCTCTGTGCGGCTTTATTTATATTTTTATCCTGTTTGGGACTAGCTATACTTCCTAAACTATGGATTCCTCAGTTTTGTTTGTTTGTTTGTTTGTTTGTTTTTTCAATTGTGAAAAATTCTTAACCATTATCTCTTAAACCAGGGGTTCTTAACCTTTTTTGTTCCACGGACCCTTTTGCCAGTCAGGTGAAAACCATGGACCCCTTACTAAGTCCACACTATACTGTGTATTATTTAATAAATATATCACACCCGCACCAACACGTCCCCACAAGAATAGTGTTTTTTTGAATTTCAATTCAAGCTCATGGACCTCTTGTTAAGAGCCCTGCCTTAGACCATTGTATCTAACCTTTCTCTTCACCCCCATTTAGGTGGCTATTATTCTCTTTCTTCAATGTATCTAATTTCCTATTTAAACCTTTCATTGAATTTTTAATATCCATAGCTATATTATTAACTTCTAGAAATTTTTATTCTTTTCAAATTAGCTGAATCTTTTTTGACGATGACTAATCTTTGCTCATGTTTTTGCTTCCTCCTTTTTTGTCTTTAATAATTGCAATATACTTGTTTTATAGTCCTTATTTTATTGTCTAAGAGTTCTTAAAATCCTATTCATGCTGTCTGTTTTGTCTACTGATTCTCACTCATAGTCAATTCTTGGGTTTTATGTTTGAATGCTTTATAGTTTTGAATCATGTTCTTGTGTTCAGCAATGCAGGGGTTTTATCTATGGGAATTCTGTTCAGCCTATACTGAAGTGTGTCCCTCTGTAGTATAGTGATTTGTTTTAATGGTGGGAGGTAAGAGTAAAAAGAGGTTGTGGTTCATTGGTTTATTTTGAATAATGTACTAAGATTTATTATTAATTCTACAGACTGATGATATTCACTAAATAAATTGAGAAAGAGTAGCATGTAATGTGGGAAACCCTGGAATAATATAGTAAAAAGATAGTATTAGAAAGAAGGAGGCATTTCTTTTGTGAGTCAGAAAGATAAGTAAAAGTAAAGACAAAGAAAACTTAGTCATGGTAGAAACTTTTAGAGCTTAAAGCTACCAAATGATACAAATGTCTTCCTTAAAACTGGAGGCACAGTCATTTTCATAGCGTGATATGGAGTAGGTATAATAATAGTAACAACCAAACATATAAACAATCTGTTAAATTTCAGTTATTGTGTGAAACTCCTTTCACTTTTCTCATACAATCCTCACAACAGCCTTGAAAGGCAGCTAGTAATATCTCCCTTTTATCAGTGAACTGTTGTTTCGTAGGATTAACTAACTTGGGCAAGCATGGGTAGCTGTTAAATGAGGGGCCAGATTTTACCTCTCTTTGGTTATGAAAGTCCCTACTGTTTGTTTCAGGTCCCCGATAAAGTAATACAGGGTTCAGAGAATTCAGGCTGTGTCTAGTCTGAATGGAGAAACTTGTGATGGGAAAACTACCTCATGTCAGTCAATTCAAGGTCTCTATATATTTCTCAGCATGTCTTATAATTTAATGAGCAGCTAATTTTTATTGAGGTTTAATACATTTTAGGCCCCTCTACATGTATTATCTCACTTAATTCTGTAGTCAGCTAAAGGAGAAATAGGTAGTATTTTTACATACTTTTTCAAATGAGGAAACAGAGTTGGAGATATTAAGTAGATTTCCCAACCACTAAATAGCTAAGTCAGACTTCAAAACCAGTCTGTGCTCTATAAAAAGATACTGTGCTAGATAAACATTGGAGGGATATATAAGTACAGATAACATATTTTGGGACATCAAGGAGTTTACTGCCCAGTAAATGGAGATAGTTTATTTGGGTTAGTTTCTGCTTCCTTTTGGGAACTGGAAAGAGGAATTAAATTCATCATATTCCTGCATCCAACCACCTTGTAACCCCATTGCTTATTTCAGAAATGGATACTTTCAAGATATATGTATATATCATAATAGTTTATAGATATTTATTATATAGGAAGTAAATTGAGGTATAATTAGAGCTTCTAATATGGACCTTATATATTCCTTTGGATCATTTGGTTTTTAAGCAGTTTTACCTCTTTATCTTTTTTTGTTTAACTGTTTGTTGAGTGAGCTCAACCTATGACTAATAATTTTTTATTTTGTTGTTAAGGCATGAAATGAGTAGTAAACATTTATAAAAATTTTCAGGCCTTTAATTTATAGTCTGAGTTTTTATATTTTTAATTATTAGAACCAGATCAATAGTAATCATCTTCGAAGAGCAGAGCAAGAGGTGATCAGTCTACAGGAAAAGGTGCAATATCTTTCTGCACAAAACAAAGGACTACTTACTCAATTAAGTGAAGCAAAACGCAAACAAGCAGAGATTGAATGCAAGGTAAATATGTCAGCTACTATTATTTTTGTTAATATAATAATGCTTTGTTGTTGTTATTTGTCTTATCATGGTTAACTTATCTTTAAAAAGTAAAAATAAAAAAGATTTGGTGGTTACTTTTGGACCAGGTCAGGTCATATTGTTCTGGAGGTGGATTTCAGTTAGGAAACCTCTATTTCAACCACTTACTTGGTTAACTTAAATACTGTATTTTACTAGTATAATATCTCTTTACAATTTTTCTTTTGACATGTAGCCCTTTAAAATAAAAATTTTTAATATCTCAACCAAAAAGACAAGTAGTTTAGAGGGTTTAGGGCTCCTCTGCTTTGATTGGTTCCTCTTAAGTGAGCAGTCAATATTGATATATGTTTTCTGCATAGAATAGAGCGCTAAAGAGATACATGTACAACAGTGAAATGGAAAATTGGATATTTTCTCTTTATTGTTTTAATCAGTTTTTCTATTTCTTTTTTATCAAGTGTTTAGGTTCATAAAGCAGCAAAAGCATATGAACTCAAATACATTTTTTCCTGAAATAAATTGACAGCATAGCAGTGATGAAGGGGTATGGGAAGAGAGGGTGTGTGTGCATGTGTGTGTGTGTGTGTGTGTGTGTGTGTGTGTGAGAGAGAGAGAGAGAGAGAGAGAGATTAATAACTAAAGAGCTAACTATAGCCTGAGCATTAGAATGGACTACTGAGGACAAGTTATGGGATTTTAAAAATAAATTAGATACCTGCCTTTCCATGGAGAGATAGGAGGAATGATGCCCTTTAAAGATTCCAGCCATATTATTCTATGATAAGAAGACTTTCAATGGCACATGTAAAGCTGTAATTCCATCAACTTGTTCTGGTGTCATTAAAAACCAAGAGTGAAGCTTGAGTGGTTTATCAGTGTCACTGAAATCCAGAGATGAAATTACATCCTAATAAATATGTATGACTGTTACAATTTACAATGACAGAAATCTGTAGGTGGTACTGAAATTTTTACTAACTTAAGAATAGTCTCTCTTGAAAGATATGATGAGACTAATTTAAAGCTCAAGTGACATGAAAGGAGGTTCTATCAGTTTGATTTTATACCAATGTCTGATTTAGTTTTTATGATGCTATATTTCTGTGCTGACTTCCCTTAAACAGAGAATTAAAATTAATCTTTTTTCATTATTTGTGTAAGTTTTCCTTAAACATACTTTGATAACAGTGTCATTAGATTTAATATGGCTCCTCAAATGCCTTAGCATCTGTTAATCAAAGTAAAGTGATCTTTAGAAATAAATATTGGTGAGTTTGCTGGTGAAAATAATTGTGATTTTTTTTCTTGGCTAAGGAATGGGTAGATTCAGAATTTTAAAGAATTTTAAGAATGGATATGGGATTTTGTTTAATTTTTATTGCTTATTAATACCTCTATGAAGTATGTTATAGATGCTGACTCTGTGTTTAAGCCATGTATTGATTTATTCAATCTTTTATAATGGCTTTTGCAGATTTTTAGAGTAACCAGTTTGTTTTCACCCTTAGCACCTAATACATTCTGATTGAGTGTATGTATTCATCACCAGAAAAAATTTTAGAACAATTTCATTACTCTAAAAAGAAAAACTCCACACACCCCTTAGCAGTCACCTCTCAATCCCTCTATTCTTCCCCAGCCTTATATAACCACTAATCTAATTTCATCTTTATAAATTGATTTGTATTTACATTTTATATAAATGGAATCATAGAATATATATTAATTTGTGTTTGGTTTCTTTCTCTTAGCATAATATTTTTTGTCTGATATTATCACCTTGTAGTATTAACATATTAGTTCAGTTTCAAAGAAAAATGGTCTTATATATGCAATTTTACCCATATTCATATTTCACATGCAATTTTACTATGCTATATAGTCCCATGTTACATTTTTTAGCCTTCCTTTTAGTATATACATGACCTTGGACTTTCCATCTCAACCTACTGTCATACACTTTTTTATTATTAAGTAGTTTTATTAAGATCTATTCATATAGCATATGAATTTTTGTGGCGATGAATGTACAACATTGTGATTATACTAAAAGCCATTGATTATACACTTTGGATAGATCATATGGTACACTCTTTTTTTTTTTTTTTTTTTTTTAAGTATAAATGAAAGTATTGCTTTTACCTTTGTCCCCATCCATCCCATTCTATTCCCTATCCTACCACATACCCACTCCTTTTCTTTCTTCAGGTAACTGCTTTTATTTTTTAATATGTCCTTTTAGAGTTTCTTTTAGGTAGATACTAACATGTAAAAGTATGTAATTTTTCTTCTAACTTTCAAAACAGTCTTATAAACAGTTCTGCTCTTTGCTTTTTTCATTCAGTGTGTTTTAGAGAGCTTTCAATGTCAGCGCTTGAAGAGTCTTCACATTCTTTTTTTTTTTTTTTTTAAGGTTTTTTTCATTTGTTTGTTTTTTCTTTTTAGGAGGTACCAGGATCAAACCAGGAACCTCGTGCATGGGAAGCAGGCGCTCAACCACTTGAGCTACATCCGCTCCCCACATTCATTTCTAAGGTTCATTGTTTTCCATAGCATGGATGTACCATAGTTTACTTTACTAGGTCCTAATTGGGTCACTGGGTTCTTTCCAGCGTTTTGCGACTATAAGCAATGAAAGCAAATTTTCTTGTATATATGTAGTTTCAGATGTGTAGAGGTATATCTACACATTCCTGTAGTACATATTCCTGTATATTGGATTGCTGGGTCAAAAGGTAAATGCATTCGTACTTTTCAGAGTTTGTCAAATTGCCTTCTGGGGTTGTACCCATTTTGTAGTTTGACCAGCAGGGTCTGATAGTGCCTGTTTCTTCACTGTGTTGCTTACAAAGTGTACAGCCAAATCCTTAGTTCATTTTAATAGATGTCATTTGCATATTCTAGGACAGTGATTCTCAAACAAGGATGGGACGAGGTTAAATTATGAAACTTCAAAGAATGATAGCCTTCACTTATTTATTGTTAAATATTTCAATGTCTTCTATTTGATAGGTACTCTTGTAGGATTGGGGATACAGTAATGAAGAAAGAGGACATAATGTTTAGTGAGATAATAAGTAAAAAAAAGATCATTACTAATTGGGATGAATGCTAGGAAAGAAATGTAGAATCATGTATTATAGAATGGGGGGCTGAGGGAGGTGCTAATTTAGGTCAAGTGCTGGGAGGTAGTATCTGAGATGAAACCTGAAAAATGAGAAAGAACCAGCTGTATAAAGAGCCAGGGGACGATCCTTTCATGAAACGTACCACAGAGTTCAAGGCCCAAAAGTAGGAAAGAATTTGGTTGCTGATACTGGTATATAATGAAAAACTGAATGAAATAAAGCCAGGGAGACGGGGTGAGACTCTACTTTTTACCATGTACATCCTTGTATCCTGTGGTATGGAGTTTGAGTTTTATTCTTAAGTGCCGTGGGAAGCCATTGAAAGTTTTTAAGTAGGAAAGCAACATGATATAATGTATTTTTTTCTTGTTTTGCTATTTTTGCTTCAGTTTTTTTTTATTTTTTACTTTTAGTTTTGAAATAATTTTATATTTACAGAAAAATGACAATTATATAGAATTCCCATATACCTCTCACTTAGTTCCCCCTAATGTTAATATTTATCCCCCAATGGTACATTTATCAAATCCAAGAAATGAATATTGGTACAATACTATTACTAAACTATAGACTTTATTTGACTTTCCCCATCATGTGTCTCATCGTGATTCCTTATTCTCCACTCTGTGACAGTTTCTCAGTGTTTTCTTGTCTTTCATTACCTTAACTATTGAGAGTACTGGTCAGGTATTTTGTAGAATATCCCTCAACTTGGGTTTGTGTGATGTTTTCTCATGATTAGACTACAGTTATAGGGGAAGAATACCACAGAGGTAAAGTGACTTTCTCAGCACCTCATATCAAGAGACACATGGTATTGATTCGACTTATTACCAGTGATGTTAACCTTGATCACTTGATTAAGGTTATGTCTGCCATATTTCTCCACTATAAAGCTATTTTTTCCTCTCCATACTCTCTTCATTATAAGTGAGTTACTAAGACCAATACATAGTCTAAGAGGAAGGGAATTAAATTACTGCCTCCTGGGGGAAAGAGTATCAAAGAATTTGTTTACATATGTTATTGCCACCACAATAATTAATAAATATTTTAGGACAGATACTCTGAGGCTATGTAAATGTCCTTAAAGTTTTATCCACTAATTTCAGCTTTTATTAATGGATTTTACCTGCAGCAATTTATATAGTGCCTCATTGTGTGGAGATGGATTTGAGGTAGTTGGAGAGAGAATTGATGTGAGAATATCAGGTAATAGTACAGGACAGGATGCTAGCTGGGGTAAGGTGTTAACAGTGGAGCTAGAAAGAATTAGGCCAAATCAGTATCTAAACCAACAAGACTGGATGATTAGGTTGGAGAGAGGGAATTGTTAGGGAATATTTGATGCCCCAGTTTTTCTGTTTGTTTTTACTTGATCAGTGTAATTTTATACAAGGTTCACTAAAATTAGTAGAGTATAAATATATTAGTTACTATTGTTGTATAACGAATTACTGCCAGAACTTAGTGGCTTAGAACAGCAATAAGCATTAATATCTCAGTTTCTGTGGGTCAGGATTCAGAAGGAGCTTAGCCACGTAGTTCTGACTCAGAATCTCTCATGAGATTGTAATCAAGATATTGGCCAGGTATGCAGCCATCTGATGAATTGACTGGGGCTAAAAGATAAGCTTGTTAGATGGCTCATTCACATAGTTGCAAGTTGGCTGTCCTCAAGGGGCTTATTCTTAGTAGAAGGATACAGCGCAGTAAACACCTACTTAATAATGCAGTGTGAGGAGTGCTATGATTGAGGAGGTACAGGGCACTTAATGGGAGTTTAGTATTAGGGTAACGGTTCAGAGAAAGCTAACTAAGAAATGATGTTGAAGCTGAGACTGTAGGATATGTATGAGTTAGTTAAGGAAAAGCAGCAGAGTTCACTAGACAGAATAGCATGTGTGAAGGGAAAGAAGTGAGAAAGATTGTTTGTTTGAACTAAAAGAAGTTCATACTAGCTGGAGTGTAGGGTAGAGGGTATGATAAGGTAAGAAGTTAGAGCGGTGAATATGCAACAAACCATACAGAATTTTATTTGTTTGGATAAAGATCTGTGACATTATTTCAAGATCTGTGGAGAACCATTGAAGTGTTTCATATTCTGAAGTGACAGGAAGAGATTTGAATTTTATTAAACATAGACACAGTGGTGTGCTAGAGCTGGCTAGTAAAGGCTTGCAAAAACTGAGCTTTATATCTCTGGTATCTGTATTGTGGAAATACTATATAATGCTGTGCTACTTACTGCACATGTCTTCTCAACTCTGCATTTGGTCATGTTATGTTGGTAGCTTGAAAGCAGCCATGTTGGGAGGATTTATATCAGATAAATTGTTAAATTCTACAAATCAGAGCTTGATTTATTGTTTTGTTTATTGTCTAGATCTGGGATTGGCAAACTATATCCCAGAGGATCAAATCTGGCCACTACCTATTTTTATAGGTAAAGTTTTATTGAAATACAGCCTTGCCCATTTGTTTATATATTGTCTATTCTCCTTTGTAGAATAAATATTTATTAACATTTCTTGCCTCAGAAAGGGTATAATGTTCTTCATAAAGTTGTCTTGCTAATAAACTCTCTTAATTTTCATATTCACTGTTAATCTACTGTCCTAGTTACTTAATCCTTTGAAAAGTTCATAGTTAGTGTTTTTGCATGAAAAATTAACAGGTTTCACAGTCACCAGTTATTTTCTGTATTTTTTTGTTAAAGTTTCTTTGTGATTACCATGGGGATTACATTTAACACCTTAAATCTATCATAATCTAGTTTGAATTGATGTCATTATAACTCGAATAGCCTATACAATCTCTGCTCCTAAACCTCTTTCTCTCTACCTTATGTTGTTCTCATCACAAATTATATCTCTATACATTGTATACCCAATAATAGATTTATGATTATTTTTATGCATTTGTATTTTAGATCTTGTGAGAAATAAAACATGCAATTACAAATCAAGAATACAATAATATTGGCATTTATATCTACCCGAGTAGTTACCTTTATCATGAAACTTTATTTCTTCATATGGCTTCATGTTACTGTCTAGTGTCTTTTCCTTTTCTCGTGAAGGACTACCTTTCTTATAGGGCAGGTCTAGTGGTAATGAGCTCTCTCATCTTTTGCTTTTCTGAGAATGTTTTGATTTCTCCCTGGTTTTTGAAGGACAGTTTTGCTAGATATATAATTCTTGGTTGAGAGTTTTTTTCTTTCATTAGTTTAAATATTCCATCCTACTACCTTCTGGCCTCCATGGTTTCTGATGAGAAATTGGTACTTAATCTTATTGAGGATCCCTTGTATGTGACAAGTCACCTCTCTTTTGCTAATTCTATGTTTTTCTTGTTTTCTTAGACCATTGACAGTTTGACTATAATGTGTCTCAGTGTGGATCTCTTTGTGTTTATCCAATTTGGAGTTTGTTGAGCTTCTTTAATGTGTTTCATCACATTCAAGTTTGGAAGTTTTGGGCCATTATTTCTTCAAGTATTCATTCTGCCCCTTTCTCCTGCTCTTCTTCTAGTACTCCCATAATGTGTATGTTGGTGTACTTTCATGGTGTCTCACAGGACCTTTAGGCCTTGTTCACTTTTCATCATTATTTTCCCCCTGAGTTTTTCAGATTAGATAATTTCAATTATCTTATCTGCAAATCTACTGATTGTGGAGTGAGTTGCTGTATGGATGTTGTGACAACACAGGCTCAATCACAACAGCAAATGACCACTTTGTTACTTATACAGCACAAAGGATTCTAAAGAGCAGGAAAGAGGTTCCATTGTGGCCAGTCCCCTGGGAGGCTAACTGCTTGGGTCAGGGTTGGTGGATGGCAGCTCTACATATCTACTTTGTTGAAGGACGCTGTGCTGCCTGAGTGCTGGGTTTTCATACACCCTAGAAGGAGGAGGCCCTACCACTGGGCAAAAAAATATGTATCAAGCAACCTTTGTACAGAGCTCCTGCCCTAACAAGCAGGTGGGGCTTCTTCCCAGCTTCAGGTTCAAGGTATAGGCAGGCCATTCCATTTCTGGGTAGCATGTTTTTCATGGTTTAGACCTAACGTTTCCCCCATGCTGCAAAATGGAAGCATATTTGGGAGCAGATGTGGCTCAAGCAGTTGAGCGCCTGCTTCCCACATGGGAGGTCCCAGGTTTAGTTCCCAGTGCCTCCTAAAAACAAAACAAAACAAAAACAATCAACAAGCAAACAAATGAAAAAACCAACTCAGGGGAGCTGATGTGGCTCAGTGGATAAGTGCCTACTTCCCACATACGACGTCCCGGGTTTAATCCCCAGCCCGGTACCTCAAAAAAAAATTTGAAGCACATTGACACATCTGTACACAAGCAAGAGGGAAAAAGGAGGGGGTAGGCAAGGGCTGGGAGATGTCCACTGAACATGTCTGTGACTTCCCCAACACTGATTATTCTGCTGTTCAAATCTGCTGTTGAACCCCTAGTGAATTTTTTAATTTCAATTATTGTACTTTCCAGCTCCAAACTTTCTCTTTGGTTCTTTTTCAAAAAATTTCTCTTTATTGAAGTTCTCCTTTTGTTCATGTATCACTTTCTTGATTTCCTTTAGTTCTTTGTCCATGTGTTCCTCTAGCTCATTGACCTTGAATAGGAAAGTTGACTTATGTCTTTGCTTAGTAATTCCAAGGTCTAGATTTCCTCAGGGACTGTTTCTATTACTTAATTTTGTACTTTTGAATGGGTCATCCTTTTCAGTTTCTTTGTATGCCTTATCATTTTTTTTGTTGCTGAAATATGAACATTTGAATATTATAATGTATTAACTATGGAAATCAGGTTCTTCCTCTTCCTTAGGGTTTGCCGTTTTCTGTTTTTGTTTTTTTTTTTT